>PVJC01034541.1:0-18763 GCA_004026665.1 Murina feae | reverse complement strand
CATTGACTGGCTTATTTCACTTAGCATTATGTTATCCAGCTCCATCCAGACTCCTGCAAATGCTAAGTACTCCTTCCTTTTTACAGCAGCATAGTATTCCACTGTGTAGATGTACCACAGTTTTCTAATCCATTCATCTGTTGATGGGCACTTAGGCTGTTTCCAAATTTTTGCTATGGTAAATTGTGCTGCTATGAACATAGGAATGCATATATCCTTTCTGATTGGTGTTTCTGGTTTCTTAGGATATATTCCCAGAAGTGGGATCACAGGGTCAAAAGGGAGATCCATTTTTAATTTTTTGAGAAAACTCCATACTGTTCTCCACATTGGCTGCACCAGTCTGCATTCCCACCAGCAGTGCACGAGTGTTCCTTTTTCTCCGCATCCTCTCCAGCACTTGTCGTTTGTTGATTTGTTGATGATAGCCATTCTGACAGGTGTGAGATGGTACCTCATTGTTGTTTTGATTTGCATCTCTCGGATGAGTAGTGACTTTGAGCATGTTTTCATATGTCTCTTGGCTTTCTGAATGTACGCTTTTGAAAAGTGTCTATTTAGGTCCTTTGCACATTTTTTGCTTGGATTGTTTGTTTTCTTTTTGTTAAGTTGTATGAGTTCCCTATAAATGTTGGCGATTAAACCTTTATCAGTGCTAACATTAGCAAATATGTTCTCCCATGTAGTGGGTTTTCTTGTTGTTTTGCTGATGGTTTCTTTTGCTGTGCAGAAGCTTTTTATTTTGATAAAGTCCCATTTGTTTATTTTCTTTTTAGTTTCCAATGCCCTAGGTGCTGTGTTGGTGAAGAAACCGCTTTGGCATATGTCTGAGATTTTGTTGCCTTTCTATTCCAAAACCATTTCACCTTAGAACAGGAACAAGACAGGGTTGCCCACTCTCACCACTCCTGTTTGACATAGTACTGGAAGTATTAGCCATTGCAATTAGACAAGAAGAAGACATAAAAGGCATCCAAATTGGAAAAGAAGAAGTGAAACTCTCCTTATTCGCAGATGACATGATATTGTACATAAAAAACCCTAAAGACTCCATCAAAAAATTATTAAACTTAATAAATGAATTCGGCAATGTAGCAAGATACAAAATTAATGCCAAGATATCTATGGCATTTTTGTACACCAATAGTGAATGTACAGAAAGAAAGACTAAAAAAACAATCCCAGTGACATTTCTTTTAAAAATATATTTTTATTCATTTCTGAGTGGAAGGGAGAGGAAGAGAGAGACAGAAACATCAATGATGAGTGAGAATCATTGGTCAGCTGCCTCCTGCATGCCCTCCACTGGGGTTGGAGTCCACAATCCAGGCATGTGCCCTGACTGGGAATCAAACCATAGTTTCCTTGCTCATAGATTGATGCTGAACCACTGAACCACACCGGCTGGGCTCCAGTGACATTTCATTTGACGAATCTTCCCTACTTAAAACTCCTGTCTCCCATTGTCTTTGGGATATAGACTAAGCTATATGTGACAAGATTCATTAAGATTCCCATGACTACTTCCATAGTCACTTCCCTTTCCATTCTTATTTCTCACCAATTCAACTTTTGTATTTAAGTTTTTAATTTTCTTAACTCTTCAGTTGCCCAGAAGAGAATGTTATTAGGACAACTCCTTTGAACCTTACCTGCTGCTCCCTCCTATATGAAGTCTTTCCTGATGCCCCTAGGCTGGGTTGGGTGCCCCTCCTCACTGCATTCAAGACATTGAGTTCTTATCTATTCCCTATCATTAGTCACATTCCATTGAAATCATCTGTTTGCTCCTTTGGCTTTGTAAGCAGGCTGTGAACTCCTGAAGGGCAGGAATTAGGCCTCAGTCCACTTTCTACCCCCTATTTCTTAGTAATGGCCTGTTACACAATGATTGGCTCCATAAGTTCATGTTGAACTGGACTGATTTGGCTAATCAGACTTTGGTAGCCTATCTAGGTTTCTATGACTCTGAAATTAATGCAGGTCTTCAATGCCCCAGAGCCAAGGATCTTAGTCCATGCCTGAGGATCTTCTGAAAACAGATTATTTTAAAAGAATCTACTGGTTTTGCTTAAGGCAAGGCAGACACTGAGACACAGTTAACATGCAGGAGCTAAAGAAACATCATCTCTCTCTCACCTTTCTCTTGACACTACCCTTAAGGTGACCTGGTTTAGCCTGGCCTACAGTTCATCTAGGAAGCAGATTAGGGAGGTGGAACCAGCCACAGGGCTGACTGGAAATGGTCCCAGTTCCAGTCTTGGGTTGAGACTGGAGCACCAAGCCAAGATAAAGCTGGTTTATGACTGTAGCAGCTCCCTGCTGTCCGAGTGCTACTGCAAAGAGGGACATTTGAGCAGGCCATAGTTATACTTTAAAAGCACAGGCCCCTTCCAACACCCTTTCAGGAGAGAGGGTGTAGTCTCCTCAGAAACTCTGGGGAAAATAAGCTGAGAATCAACTTCTTTATTTCCCCACAACTCTGACTTCTAGCTAGGGACTCCACAGCACCAGAATAACGGTGGAAAATGATAACTAAATCAATTATCTAGCCCCCAAACCTAAATGTATGTGTAAAATTACTGTAATTATTATTCTCTGTCTGTACCTGTTTATTTTTCCAGATTTCAGTAAAAGCATTTTTTGTGTGTAGACAAAGTATAAATGCCAGCCCACTGACAAGGTATTGCTGAGTACACATCTCTTAATAAAATAAAGTACTTTCCTGCTAAGAAAGATCTTCAGATTATGGTGTGTGTATGGGGAAGGAGGAAGAGAGACAAAATAGCCAACACTTCTCTTCTAAAGCAACCGAGGCATTCAGTATTGGATCTGGGCAAAATCCTATCAGATGTTATTGCTTCTTTATTTGACTTTTGCTATTGCACCAAAAGGAAAGTACAGCCAGCCACTCAGCTACCACAAATATGTCAAAGATCACATTGTGTGGTAGTGGCAGCTCTTAGAGGAGGCTGAGACCACACAACTCCATATTCTATACAAGCCCAGTAAAATGCATCAAAATTTTCATATTGTAAGTTTTTATTTTAAATAAATATTAACTAGTGAAGGCTCTGACACAAGTGTGTGGGAGGAGAGCAGAAGTCATGCACTGATCCTGGGAATAAATGTGAAGTGGCAAGAAGCCAAAATGGGATGTTAATTTTGGTCCAAAGAGATCCTGAACTTTATCAGGGAAGGTCAATGAGGATCACAGAAGTAGTGCCCTTTTAAAAGATTGACCAAATTTCATTAAATTAATTCCTCTGTTTTTAGGAGGTTGTCATCTAAGCTAGTTTAGTCTTTGAATGGTTCTTTGCATCCTTAAGAAACTTATTTTCTCTTCCTGCAGCATTCTGCAATGTAATCATCATGTAGGGGACTATAGTTTAATAAGTATTAAACATATAAGGTTTTCTGTCAAGAGATAGTTTGAATTTGAGAATCACCAATGTGTTCTGGTCTCTGTGTAAACAGGGAACAGGGATGGCTTTATTAGTGTGGAGTTGCACACTCCACTATCTGTGGAGTTGCACAGAGCCCCATAACTAGAAGGATCTGTGTTTGGCTTAATGTTTTGCTATTCCCACCATGAAATAATAATTTTAACAAGGAGTTGCACATTTTTACTTTGTGCTTGGATCTACAAATTACAAAAACTTCACTCCTCACTGAGTTTTCACATGTCTGAATTTTTGAAAACATGCACTGACAATTTTGAGTCCATCCAGAGTGGGAAATAAAGGAAAAGATATTATGAAACTTTAAAGACATGTATGAGGAGATTGCAAATCTGAAACTCCTCTCCAAGACTTCATGTTGTAGAGTGAATTAGCAATTCTGATTTAGACACAACTCAGAGAAGTTATTAACAGAATGAGAATCTGTAAAACACACACACACACACACACACACACACTCTACCCCAGTGCCTCATATTTAACCTCTAGCCATACCAATTTTGCATCTACTCAATGTACATGTTGGAACAAGGATAAGTATCTAAGTGCCAAGCTTCCAGGCTTTTTCAGGCCTGTGAAAAGCACACACAACTGTTTCCCCTTTGTACTTTCAGTGGTAGAAAAGGTTTTAGAAACTGCTGTTGGCAAAGCTTTGGGGTAGTGCAGGAGGCAGAACCCCATCCAACTCACTCTTTTCACAGCTGTCCTGGCTCCTGAAAACTGCAAAAATTACTTTGTCAAGTATGTAGCTCTGACTCCAAATAGGCCTCAAAAGAAACAGGGCCCTGGGAAGCCAATTACATAATGTTTAGTTGCTAACCACAAGGCTTCTTGATGGTTTATAGTTCATCAGAGAATGTTCTTTCTAAACTTGACAGTTAGACTAGTGCTGCTCGCCTTGTTACATAGGGTGACAAATCATCAGCACGAGAGGCTATGAGCAAGACACATTTAACTCCTGAGGAGGTTTGAATGCATTTTCCTTTTTGCGTGTACTGTATAGGCTTTAGTAGATATAGAAGAAAAGTGGAGGAGAGTCAACCAGTATTTCTACAACTTTCATTTTTTGAATCTCTCTTAATCTATAGTTTTTTCTATTTACAAACTTGAGAGTCTCTTCTGGCCATGCTCTGATACTAGCTTAGAAAAAACAACTTGGCTTAAAAGGTCCCTGAGTCTACACCTAGGCTTTTCTGTTTAGGTTCTAAGCCATATTTCCAACATTTTAGGCAATCTAGAGTATGATAAAGGCTCTGGGATAATCTTGACAATGATTGAATGACAAGAGAAACCTTGTTTGTGTTCATCTTCCAGATAGAACAAAAGTGAAAAATAGAAGAGCAGGTTTGGGTTGGATTAAACTATAACTGCTATGTGATGATTACATTGTGAAATGCTGCAGGAAGAGAAAACAGGTCTTCTAATGAAGCAAAGATTTTACTAGTTCAGATAACAACTTCTGAAAGACAGAGGAATTGACTTAATGAACTTTTATCAATCTTTTAAAATGATACTATTTCTGTGACCCTCATTGACTTTCCCTGACAAAATCCACGACTTCTTTTCACCAAAATTAATAACTCATAGTAACCATGTGACCCTTTACCTCTTAAAACTCAATTTTAGAGAGGACAAAATGGCAGTGGAATAGATGGATGTGTCCCGAGCCTTGTTCAGGAGCAGATAGATAGAATGAGTAGCTGAATCGAGTCACATTCACCCTGAATTGGCAAAGGAAATACAACTGGTGAGACAATTCGCAGCCAGGAAGGGCATAGGATGCCTGGAGAAAGGTAAAATCAAGAATCTGGGCTGGAGAGAACTGTGAGAACTCCTATCCCAGAGGGTCAGAGGGAAACCACATAGCACCCAGCTGCCCCCCTTGGGACAGGCACAGCATCTTACTGTGGAAAGGAGATCCACAGGACTGCTGGTGGCAGGGGACTCTTAAATCTGGGTCCATAGCCATGAAAGACTGAGCCTAGAGGGGGCAGCCTGGAGGGCTGCCCAGACCATGCTGTGCCAGCAGGAGAGGGGCTCACAAGAGGCACAGCTCTTTCCACACTTTGTGGCCTTTGCTTTTCTTCACTGAACCTAGTTCATAGGACCTTTTGGATACAGACACTCACCCATGGCTTAGATGCAGGAGAAGGTGTGGACTTGTGGAATCTGGACAGAGGCTGGGGTAAACAGAAGGCCCAGGAAAAGCAGCCACGAGTCTGGAGCTGAGTCATACCTGACATGCGGGACCTAGGTAACCATTTTCTCCTGAAGAGATAGCCCCTCCTTGCAGTCTCCAGGTGATACAGCCACATCCAGATTATACTGTGAGTGTTACAAAGCATACACACACCAAAAAAACCCACAAAAATCTGAACAGTCCCAGAGAGTCCACAGGGACTGGGCTAGAGAGAGGCCTTCAGTCCCAGCAACAGGAAACCAAGAAGCCACAGACAGTACAGAAGAGTGGGATCTTAAACCAGCCAAAAAAGAACAATGCTTCATTTTTAATTTTAATTTTATTGTATTATTATTTTGTTATCTCTTCCTTTTTTTCTTTTTTTTCCCTTCTTTAATTTATTTCTTTATTTTCTATTTCTTTTCACATTATTTTTCTCCACATACAGTCAAACATCCTTCTCACAATGCAGGACTACTGGCTCCTAACCACTCACCTGCCTGCCTCCCTAATGCCCAACGAAGTACTGATGGGGTACTCATAATAATCTGGCCACTCAGTGTATATATTCCCTTTTCTTCATTTTTCTTCTTTTGTCTTTTCTCTCATACCATTTTTTCTCTCTTTGATATCATTTGTGCTCTCTCCCCAATTCTCTTTTCTCTGGTGGTCACATATACTGGGGTTATCGGTGTCGTGAGTACATTCGTGTTTTGTTCCCTTTGTGTCATATCTTGCCAAGGAGAATTTTATTCTGTTAGGCCAAGGTGGTAGAGAGCAAGCCACATAACCAGACACCCAGAGAGGAGACTCCATCCAAGAATGGATCAATAACACTCCAGACCCAACTACAGAGGCAGGAAGAAGTCGACAGTGAGGGAGAGAGTGTGAATGAGTGAGGGAGCAAAAGAGGAGTGTGTGGTCACGTGAGGTGCGTGTGTGTGTGTGTGTGTGTGTGTGTGTGTGTGTGTGTGTGAATGAGGCACAGTTAGATCCCACAGGACCTTCGGGTGCAGGCTAACCAGGCTCAACTAACTAGGTAGCATCTGCTACCATCGCAAATAGTCCAGGAGAGGCTGGCTTTTCCTCAGATGCCTTGACTTTTTGAAGTGGAGAGCTACTGTGATTGGGAGCCCGACCTCACCTTCACCCAAGATGTCCTCAGATAACACCTAGGACTCTACAGCCACCCCTGCCAGGGACCTGCTACTTCAGCTGTGGTCCCACAGTCACCAAGACTCAAGCCACCCTGGGAATAGGCTCTTGTGAGTTACAAAGCATGCTCCTCTCTCACCAGCCCAACATTTTAACCCAGGGCACTGGCCACATGGGCAGCAGACATGTGAACAGCCCATTACTGTGCGAGGAGCAGCAGCCTTGCAAGGATCCTGCCCCAGGCCAAAGAACAGCAGCCTCACACTGCCTGCTCCTGTCCAAGGAATAGAAGCTGCATGCACAGCCCACTCCCAGTCCAAGGAGCAGCAGGCCTACATTTGAGGAGTAGCAGCTACATGAGCAGCTTGCCCACAGCTGAGGGGCAACAGCCCCATGCATCCCACCCATGTACAAGGAACACCAACCATGCAAGCAACAGCTGTGCAAGCAGCCCACCCATGTATAAGGAGCAGCAGCCCTGAAAGCAAGCTTCCCCTGTCCAAGGAGCAGCAGTGTCACAAGTAGCCTTCCCCCATGCAAGAAGCAGTAGTCTCCACAAGCAGCCCAGCCCCGTCCAAGGAACATCAGCTTGCGAGCAGTCTGCCCCTATCCTTGGAGCAGCAGCTGCACAAGTAACCCACACACATCCAAGGAGCAACAACCCTACACAGTCCAGTCCCATCTGAGGAGCAGCAGCTGCATGCAGCCTGCCCCCTGTCTGAGGAGCAACTACTGTGCAAACAGCCTGCCCCTATCTGAGGAGCAGAAGCAATATAGGCAGCCTGCCCCTGTCCAACAAGCAGCAACTGTGCAAGTGGCCTAACCCCATCAGAGGAGCAGCAATCACACATGCACCTCACTCCCGTCCAGGGAGCAGCAGCTGTAGGAGCAGCCTGCCCCATCTGAGGAACAGAAGCTGCAAAAGCAGCCCACCCCTGTTGAGGACCAACAGCCCTGCAAGCAAGCTTACCCTGTCCAAGAAGCAGCAGCCACACACAGCCAGCCCTCATTCAAGGAGAAGCAGCCCCGTGAGCAGTCCACCCTCATTCAAGGAGCAGCAGCCCCAAGAGTAACTTTCCCCATGTGAGGAACAGCAGCCTCATGAGCACCCCACTCCTGCCAGAAGAGCAGCAGTTATGGGAGCAACCTCCTTCACCAGCCAGAGGAGCCACCACTGCTGCGATCAGAAGCCACAAGAAGAGCCACTACAAACTGAGAAGCAGTGGCTGCTATGACAGCCCAAGTAGCAACTGCCACCCAAGGAGCCACTGTCATCCAAGGAGCAACCCACACATGACTCAACATCTAGATCCTTCCTTGAGAGCAAAAATGTGAAGACAAAGAAACCCCTAAAGGAAAGAAACTTCAGAAAAGCAGCTAAATGAAATGGAATAATGCAATATGTCAGAAAAATAATTCAGAATAAGGGTTATACCTTTCATAAGCCAGATGGATGAAAAAATCAACAACTTATGTAAGAATCAAGAAGAAATAAAGAGTGACATAGCTGCAATAAAAGACAAAACAGTTTCAAGAGTAGACTAGGAGAAGTGGAGGACCAAATGAACGAATTAGAAGACAGGGAAGAGAAACACACCCAAACTGAACTGCAATTGGAGAAAAAAATTAAAAGACAGGAGAACCTAAGGGAACTTTGGGAAAACATGAAATGAGACCACATACAAATAATAGGAGTGCAAGAATGACAAGAAGAGGAACAAGGGTTAGAACACCTATTTGACAAAATAATGTCAGAAAACTTCCCTGATGTGGGGAAGAAAAGAATCACACAAGCAAAGAGCATCCCAAAGAAGATGAACCCAAAAAGACCCAAACCAAGACACATCATAATTATGATGGCAAATGTTCATGACAAAGAGAGAATATTAAAGGATGCAAGAGACAGACAGAAAATTACATACAAAAATTTTCCCATTAGATTATCAAATGATTTCTCAACAGAAACACATCAGGCCAGAAAAGAATGGATGGAAATTTACATAGTGATGCAAAGCAGGGACTGAATCAAAGAATATTCTATCCAGCAAAGCTATCATTCAAAATTGATGGGGAAATAAGGAGATTCACATACAAAAAAAAAAAGCTAAGGGAGGTTATCATTACCAAGCCAGCAATGCAAGAAATGCTAAAGGGACTGCTATAAAAATAAATAAAATGGTGAAAAGGAACACAGGCAAAAAAATAAAAATGGCTACAAACAAGTACCTATCAATAATAACTTTAAATATAAATGGACTAAATACTCCAATCAAAAGATATCGAGTGGATGAATGGATAAAAAACATGAACCATATACATGCTATCTAAAAGACATCCACCTCAAAACAAGGGACTCATATGGAATAAAAGTGAAGGGATGGAGAAATATCTTTCAGGCAAATAAAAATGAAAATAAAGCTGGTATAGCAATACTTATATCTAACAAAATAGACATTAAAGAGAAGGCCATAAAAGAAATAAAGAAGGCCACTTAATAATACTAAAGGGAGCAATAAAACAAGAGGATATAATCCAGATAAACATATATACATCCAATGCAGAAGGACACAGATGCATTAAAAAAAACTCCTGGAAAATATCAAAGGAGAGATCAACAACAATTTAATCATAGTAGGGGACTTTACCACTGACATCACTGGATAAGTCCTCTAGACAAAAAAATCAGCAAAGAAAGAGCAATCCTAAATGACTCACTAGATATTAACTGACATCCTCAGAATATTTCACCCCAAAGCCATAGAATATATGTTCTTTTGAAGTTAACATGGATCATATTCAAAGATAGACTACATATTGAGTCACAAACAAAGTTCTCTCCAATTTCAAGAATATTGAAATCATATCAAGCATCTTCTCAGACCACAATGGCAGAAAATTAGAAATAAAGTACAATAAAAACAATCCAAAAAACTCAAACACTTGGATGCTGAATAGCATGCTATTAAACAATGATTGGGTTACCAAAGAGATTGGAAAAGAAATTAAAAACATCCAGGAAATGGATGACAATTAAAACACAACAATCCAAAATCTATGGGACACAATGAAAGCAGTCCTGAGAGGGAAGTTCATAGCTCCACAGGCCTACCTCAAAAACAAGACAAAAACATAGTAAATCATCTAACTCTATAACTTTAAGAAATAGAAAGAGAAAAACCAGAAAATTCCAGAGTGAGCAGAAGGATGGAGATTAAAATGATCAGAGAAGAAATAAATGACATAGAGACATAAGAAACAATACAGAAAATCAATGAAACCAAGAGCTGGTTCTTTGAAAGGATAAACAAGATTAATAAACCTCCAGCCAGGCTCACCAAAAAGCAAAGTAAGAGGACCCAAATAAACAAAATCATTGAGGAAAGAGGAGAAATAACAACAGACCTCACAGAAATTCAAAGAATTGTTTAAAAGTACTATGAACAACTTTATTCCAACAAACTAGACAACTGGAAGAAAGGGACATGTTCCCATAAAAATACAACCTTCCAAAAGTCAATCAGGAAGAATCTAAAAAATCTCAATAGGCCAATAATTATGGAAGAAATTGAAGCAGTCATCCAAAAGATTCCAACAAACAAAAGCCCAGGGCCAGATGGCTTCACAGGGGAGATTTACCAAACATTCAAGGAAGAAATAAAACTTATCCTCCTCAGACTAGTCCAAAAAATTAAAAAGTAAGGAACACTTCCAAGCTCATTCTATGAAGCCAGCATCACCCTAATACCAAAACCAGATAAAGACAACACAAAGAAAGAGAATTATAGGCCAATATCCTTAATGAACATAGATACCAAAATCCTCAACACAATTGTAGGAAATCAGATCCAGCATTACATCAGAAAGATCTTACACCATGACTTGCTAGGATTTATCCCTGGAATGCAAGGATGGTACAATATCCACAAATCAATAACTGTTATACATCACATAAACAAATTGAGAGACAAAAATCCCATAGTTATACCAATTGATGCAGAAAAAGCCTTTGACAAAATCCAGCACCATTTCTAGATAAAATCTCTCAGCAAGGTGGGAATAAAAGGATCATACTTCAACATAATAAAAGCCATATATGATAAACCCACAGCCAACATCATAGTCAATGGGCAAAAACTAAAACCATTTCCCTTATGAACAGGAACAAGACTGGGATGCCCACTCCCACCATTCCTATTCAACATACTACTGGAAGTGCTAGCCATTTCGATCAGACAAGAAGAAGAAATAAAAGGAATCCAAATTGGAAAAGAAGAAGAAATACTCTCATTATTTGCACATGACATTATATTGTTCATAGAAAACCCTGAAGATTCCATCAAAACACTACTAGATTTAATAAATGAAGTAGACAATGTATTAGGATACAAAATTAACACCCAGAAATCTATGGCATTTTTAATACACCAATAATGAACTCTCAGAGAGAAAAAGAAAAAACAAACAAACAAAAAATCCTATTTACCATTGCACCAAAAAAATTAAGATACTCAAGAATAAACTTATCCAATGAGGTAAAAAAAAAACTGTCCTCAGATACTACAGGACACTGAAAAAAAGAGATACAAGAAGACATAAACAAATGGAAGAATATACCTTGTTCATGGATTGGTAGAATCAACATCATTAAAATGTCCATACTACCCAAAGCAATCTACAGATTAAATGCAATCCTCATTAAGATACTAATGTCATATTTCAAAGACCAGGAATAACCTATCCAAAAATTCATTTGTAATAAAAATATACCCCAAATAGCCTCAGTAATCTTGGGAAAGAAGAATTAAGTTGGAGGGATCACAATACCAGATATCAAGCTATATTAAAAAGCCACTGTCTCAAAACTGCCTGGTACTGGCACAAGAACAGACATGTAGACCAATGGAACAGAACAGAGAACCCAGAAATTGACCCAATCCATTATACTCAATTAATATTTGACAAAGTAGGCAAGAACATACAATGGAGTTAAGATAGTCTATTTAATAAGTGGTGCTGAGAAAACTGAACAGATACCTGCAAGAAAATTAAACTAAATCACCAACTTACACCATACACAAAAATAAACTCAAAATGGATAATGGTCTTAAATGTAAGATGGGAAACCATAAAAATTTTATAAGAAGCCATAGGCAGCAAAATAGCAGACATTTGTCCTAGCAATATCTTTACAGCTCCTAGGACAATGGAAGCTAAGGAGAAAATAAACAAATGGCACTACCTCAAAATAAAAACCTTCTACACAGCAAAGTAAACTACCAACAAAACAACAAGAAAGCCCACTGCATGGGCGAACGTGTTTGTCAATGTTATCTCTGATAAGGGTTTATTCTCCAAAATTTACAAGGAACTCAAACAACTTAACAAAAGGAAGGTAAACAACTGAATCAAAAAATGGGCAAATGACCTAAATAGGTACTTTTAGAAAGAGGGCATTCAGAAAGCCTAGAGACATATGAAAACATGCTCAAAGTCACTAATCATCTCAGAGATGCAAATCAAAAGAACAATGTGATACCACCTCACACCAGTCAGAATGGCTATCATCAACAAATTAACAAATGCCAAGTGCTGGAGAGGATGTTAAGAAAAAGGAACCCTTGTGCACTGCTGGTGGGAATACAGACTGGTGCACCATTTCCTCAAAAAATTAAAAATGGAACCCCCCTTTGACCCAGTGATTCCAATTCTAGGAATATATCAGAAGACACAGAAACACAATCAGAAAGGAGATATGTACCCCTATGTTCATAGCAGCACAATTTACCATAGCTAAGATTTGGAAACTGCCTAGGTGACCATCAATAGATGAGTAAATTAAAAAACTGTGGTATATCTACACAATGGAATACTCTGCTATGATAAAAAAAAGAAATTCTTACCATTTGCAACAGCATGGATAGAACTGGAGATCATTTTGCTAAGTGAAATAAGCCAGTTAGAGAAACATAAATATCACATGATCTCACTCATTTATGGAATATAATGAACAACTTAAACTGATGAAGTAAAACAGATCCAGACACAGTGAAGCATTGATTAGACGGTCAAACCTCAGAGGGAATGTAGGGGAGGGTGTGGATAAGGGGAAGAGATCAACCAAAGGACTTGTATGCAATCATATAGGCTTAACCAATGGACACAGACAACCGGGGTTGGGAGACAATGGGGCAATAAGGATACATATGTAATACATTAATCAATAAAGAAAAAAAGAAAAAAAAACTCAATATTATTATCTATCAAATGGAAATGATGATCACTGTTTTATCTACTCCACCAGTTGTTGTGAAGACCAAATACTACCATTAATTTTTTTCAATAAATATTTATATCTGGTTGTACAAGATATTAGCTTAGAAATAAAGTGGCTAATGCTGAAAAATTATAAAAAGAGCTATAAGACTTCACAGGAGGTAGATCTTACTTTCAGCTGCAGGAATTTTGGAAAGCTTCATTCGTAAGGTATGTAGCTAACATTACAACATTAAAAAATGGTCAAATTTACCCAAGAGGATATGGAGGCACATGGGGACTGTGAGAAGAGCAGGGCTAGCATCAGCAAAGCATAATGATTCCAGAAATCACATACTGACTGTGTGTGTGTGTTTGTGCACACACACACAAATGAGAGAGGGAGAGAGAAGTTCATATTGAGTAGAGCATAAAGTGTAAGTCAGACCTGCTCAAAGTCCCAAAGAAAATATATGTCATAGACTCTGCAAGAGCCTAGTTTGTTTTTGTCTTGCTGTCTGGATCCCAGACTTTAGGGAAAACATGAAGCAGCAGTAATCTTGTGCCACCCTATAGTCCTACTGTCATCAGGTCCTTGTCTGTTTTACTCAGGTCTGGCAGGTGAAGCTGCCTGGGAACCACCTGCTCCTGGCTCCTATGCCCATAACAAGGCAAAAATCCAAGTTGAATAAAAAGATCTTTAGTTTCTTAACATCAAATGAAAAATAGACATTCACTTGCAAACATAAAGGTTCCCAAAGAAGATTTCTTCTTAGCAGGCTTGGACCAAATGTCATCTTTTGGCATTCTTTGTTAGCATTGTACAATTTGACACAACTTTGCCTCTACCTTAGTGTAGAATACTTTGCCTTTTTGGGTCTTTTTCTTTCCTCATCTGGAAACCAAGAGTGCTACAGAAGTAAGAGAATGGTTAAGCAAGGAATTCCATTAGCATGCAAATGCAGAGTCTGTCAGTATATAATCTAATCTAATAAAAGAGTAATATGCAAATTGGCATCACTCTGCTACACCGAAGCCATGCCCACCAGCCAATCAGAGCGACTGTATGCAAATTAACCCAGCCAAGATGGCAGTCCACAGCCACGGAGCTGGAACAAGCAGGAGGCTTGCCCTGGTGATGGAGGAAGCTAAGGTTCCCGCCTGCCTTAGCCAGCTGTGGCCTCCACTCAAGGCAACAAAGTTTCAATTATAGACGATAAATAAACCCCAGATACCTGTTTCCAGCTGGCTTGGGCTCAAGGAAGCTCTGGGAGCCTGGGTTGTCAGGGGCAACCTGACATGGGCTCCGGTTAAAGCAACGAAGTTTCAATTATAGAAGATAAATAAATCCCAGATACTTGCTTCCAGCCAGCCTTGCTGCAAAAAGCCATCGGCCACTCACCCAGGCTGGCCAGGCACTCCAGCAGGAACCCCTTCCTTGAATAGGCTGTGGCCAGCCTGCAAATAGCCATCAGCCCCTCATCCAGGCTGGACAGGCACCCCAGGGGGGCACCCACCTTGAAGGGGCTGTGGCCAGCCTGCAAACAGCCATCAGCCACTCACCCAGGCTGGCCAGGCACCCCAGTGGGATCTCCACCATGATCCAGGACACCCTTCAGGGCAAACCAGCTGGCCCCCACCGATACACCAGGCTTCTATCTTATCTACTCTATAAAAGTGAAATATTCAAATTAACCATTTCTCTGAGATGGGTAAGCCACGCCCACCAGCCAATCAGAGCGGCTGTATGCAAATTAGCCCAGCCAACATGGCGGCCGCCACTCACAGACCTGAGTAAACAGCCCTTTCCATTGCGGCAGGAGCGAAATTGAAGCTGCGCCTGCTCAGCTCAGCTCCGATTAAACTGCCTCTAGCAAAACACAGATTTGAAACATTTGAAACAATGTAACAATCATAGAATCCTCTGGAGCTGAAGGAAAGAGCAGCTCCAGCCTAACCAGTAAAAGTAACAATTGTTTCATTATAGACGCTGCCAGGTGAAGCAGAGGAGGCTTCCTTAGTTAGAAGGCCGCCTTAAAGGAACAGTGTATCAATTATAGAAGATAACCCCAGGCCTTCAAGGAACAGTATCAATTATAGGAGAAAAAACTCCAGAACCTGCGTCCAGCCAGCCTTGCTGGGACGTTGGGCAATGGGAGCTGTGGGCAGCCTGAAAGCCCCTCACCCAGGCTGGTCAGGCACGCCAGCAGGTGGACATCCCCCAAGGGGTCCCAGACTGTGAGAGGGCGCAGGCCAGGCTGAGGGACCTCCTGAGTGCACAGAGCGGCTGCAGGGCGGGACAGCGCAGGACCCAGGACCCGTGAGTGAGAAAGAGGCGGCAGGGTTGGAGGGCACCGGGAAGCGGGTAAGAGGTGGCGGGGGGGGTCTCGGCCTGCTTGGTGGCTGCCCAGGCCCTTTGCGGGGCATCGGGGAGCGGGAAAGCAAGGCTGCAGGGGCCGGGGTCCTGCTTGGCAGCTCCCCAGACCCCTTGGCGGCACCAGGAAGTGGGAAAGGAAGGCAGCAGGGGACGGGTGAGTGGGAAAGAGTTGGTGGCCTGCTTGGCGGCTTCCCAGGTCCCTTCCGAGGATCAGGGAGCAGGAAAAGGCTGGCCTGACCACAAAGCGGGGTTTTCCCTGCTTTCTGGTAGCTGGAGGAAGATGGGCAGTAGGCAAGCTTGGGAGGCAGGCCGCACCCAGCCCTGGTCACAGCTCAAAAAAGAGAACAACATGCAGGGGAGGGCAAGAGTCTGAGAGATCAACATAGAGCGGGTGCCTGCTCCAAGCCTCCACGGTGTGCCTGGGGCAGGCCCCCGGCAGGTAGACACACACAGGAGGACTGCTCCGAGCCTCAGATGCGGCTGGGGGCAGGTCCCCAGTGGCCACACACACACACATACACACACACACACAGAAGGCGCCTGGCAGACTGGGGCCATCATAGGACATCCACTGAGGGGTCCCAGACTGTCAGAGGGCACAGGCCGGGCTGAGGGACTCCCTCCACCCCGAGTGCACAAATTTTTGTGCACCGGGCCCCTAGTATTATATAATAAAAGGGTAACATGCAAATTGACCCTAACAGTAGAACCACTTTGAATGACTGGTTACTATGACACACACTGACCACCAGGAGGCAGACGCTCAATGCAGGAGCTGCTCTTGGTGGTCAGTACTCCCACAGGGGGAGCTCTGCTCATCTACAAGCCAGGCTGGCAGCTGCCAGTGCAGCAGTGGTGGTGGAAGCCTCTCCTGCTTCCTCAGCAGCGCTAAGGAAGTCCAACTGCAGCTTAGGCCTGTTCCCTGCTGGCAAGTGGACATCCCCTGAGGGCTCCCAGGCTTCCAGTGGGATGCTCTGACTGCTGGCTTAGGGGATCCACTAAGCCAGCAAGTGGACATCTCCCGAGGGGTCCCAGATTGTGAGAGGGCACAGGCCAGGCTCAGGGACCCCCTCCCCCTCCCAAGTGCACAAATTTTTGTGCACGGAGCCTCTAGTAATCTATAATGATAAAAGCATAATATGCAAATAGACCAAATAGCCGAACAGCAGAATGATCTTCCAGACAGCCATGCTATGACATGCGCTGGCCCCAGGCCAGGCAAAGCAGGTGTGATGGGATTGGTAGGTGTGGAGAGGCCGCCATCACCCCATGATTACTTTCAGAGGGAGGCCCAGGTCACTGGCCGGCAGGACAATCAATTGGGGTGGCTCTGCAATGATCCCAAAGAGGGAGGCCCAGGCCATCCTCTGCTGGTGATCAATGGTGGGGGGGTCTGCTAAATTGGGGAACTGGGGGTACATGGCAGCAGCAGACACTGGCAGTGCCAGGCCAGGGCAGGTGCCAGTGGGGAATGGGGTCATAAAGCTGGCAGCTGAGGGAAGGAAGGCCTACTCTTGTATGAATTTCATGCATCAGGCCTCTAGTTTGTGTATAAAACAAAATTGAGTCAACAACAATGGAAACATGAAGTTCAGTTTAATCTGTTACTTTTGAGTCTGGCAAGTCTTTCCCTCTCTATTCCATATTATCCCCATTGTTACATTGGAGTTTGGGTGAAGTGGGGTCAAATAAAGAATCTCTAAGTGCCTCTAAGCACTGACATCTTATGAATTTGTGCAATAATATTAAATGAAGAACTCAAATTATAAAATTCAAATACACAAATAATTGTTTAAAGATGTATGTGTGGGAACTATCTGGAATTAGAGCATAACCTGACTGATTTAAATAACTGTGTTAAAAGTATTTGAAACTTTTAAATATTAATTTTACAATAATAAAAGTGCATGTTTATGGGCCAATTTCTAAAGGTTTGCCCAGTTTTGATATTCTAGGATTTAACCTTATATTTCTTTGCTTTAAAAATAAGTTGTCACTATGTGTATCTCCTGATAAGTTTTTAATGCCTCTTCTACTTGAATCCCTTTTACTGTTATATTTATAATAAAACTTTTAATGAAATAGTGCAAGTGTTGGCAAACTTTTTCTGTAAAAGGCTCAATAATAAATATTTTAGCATTCTGGGCTATTTAGTCTCTGTTTTAACAATGCAACCTTGCCAATTTAGTTCAAAAGCAACCAGGGACAATATGTAAAAAAAAAAAAAAATGAGTGTCGCTATCTTCCAACGAAACTTTATGTTTTTGTTTTTGTTTTTAAAAAAACACACAACAACAACAGTGATGTAGGTTGCTGAAATAGTTGCCAATCAAATAAAAATGTAGAATAGTTAAGAAAATGTTCAATATTTATAAATACCACCAATGTCATTGACTTTTAAATATTAAAAAGTGAAAATATCCTAAATATATAGCTTTATAGACAACTTCATATTTTAATAAAATTCTATGCTGACAAAATTCCCCAAACAGCCACAGGGTGTAATTTATAATAAAGTTTGTATACCCATACCTGTTTTGCCTTGTGTGCCATGATTCTTCAGTTATTGCAGATTTTGGCATATGTGAGTTACACAGAATTCCAAGTGGAAGTAGAAGGAAAAAAATCACTTTTAAAAAGCCCTTGATATTCCCTGCTGTCCATTCAGGAAAAATTAAAATAATGTACTTTAATAGTTTCTGGTGAAAGATTCACCTGGTATAATCCAAGATGTGACTTTTGAATTTATCCTCAAATTAGTTAAAATTAGATTATCTATGTATTTCAGTACATATGTATCACAAACATTCCTTGCCACTTTGGCTGTCAGAGAAAGATTTAATATGTGGTTTGGGAGAAGTGGTTTGAATAATAAAATATTTGAATTTTTGTCACATTTCAATGGTTTATAGAGATATTAGAATGGACTATCTTCTATAATAAAAGAGAAACATGCAAATGTGACCATTACCACCAGCCAATCAGAGAAGCTGTATGCAAATTAACCCAGCCAAGATGGAGGCCAACAGCCAATCAGAGCAGCTGTATGCAAATTAACCCAGCCAAGATGGAGGTCAACAGCCATGGAACTAGAGCAAACCAAAGGGTTCTGTTGCAACTGCCTGCCTATGCTGGCAGTTGGAAGTGGCACCAGGGCACCAGGCACCAGGAAGTGGGAAAGCAAGGTGGCGGGCTGGGGAGCAGGTAAGAGGTGGCAGGGGGTCAGCGGCCTTCTTGGTGGGCTTCCCAGGCCCTTTGTGGGGCATCGGGGAGTGGGTAAGAGGTGGCAGGGGGTCGGCGGCCTGCTTGGCAGCTGTCCAGGCCCTTGGAGGGGGATCG
>PVJC01034540.1:0-18763 GCA_004026665.1 Murina feae | reverse complement strand
AGTTAGGGGCGATCAAGCCAGCACACAGAGGCAGTGAGGGGTGATCAGGATGGTGGGGGGGGCCAGTTAAGGCAACCAGGCAGGCAGGCAGGTGAGCGATTAGGAGTCAGCAATCCAGGATTGTAAGAGGGATGTCTGGGATTGGGCCTAAACTGGCAGTTGGACATCCCCCAAGGGTCTTGGATTGGAGAGGGTGCAGGCTGGGCTGAGGGGACCCCTCCCCCATCCATGAATTTCATGCACTGGGCCTCTAGTCTATAATAATAAATGCATAATATGCTAATTAGACTGGCTAGCCAGATGACCTTCCAGATGACTTTCTGGATGAAGCAGGGGCTGTGGAGAGCAGAGGCAAGCTGCCACTGCTGCGAGGGCTGAGCCCCTTGCATGAATTTCATGTATTGGGCCTCTACTGTTGAGTAAGAGTGATGAGAATGGTCATCCTTGTCTTGTTCTTGATCTTAGGGAAAAGCTTTCAGTTTTTCACCATTGAGTATGATATTGACTGATAGTTTATCATATATAAGAGGCCCAATGCACAAAATTCGTGCAAGGGCCTTGGCCCCTGCCCCCATCTGCTGCCACCGCAGCCTGCACCCTCCACTGCTGCCACCAGAGACCTCTGCTGCCTCTGCCTCAGCCCCCTGCCTGCTGCATCTTTATCTGGAAGGAAGGCCATCTGGTCTAATTAGCATACTATGTTTTTATTATTATAGATGGCCTATATTATGTTGAGGTACTTTCCTTCTATTCCTATTTTATTTAGTATTTTAATCATAAATGAATATAGTATCTTATCAAGTGCTTTTTCTGCATTTATTAACAAAATCGTATTATTTTTATTCTTTCTTTTGTTAATGTGGTGCATTACATTGACTGATTTGCGAGTGTTGAACTATCCCTATGCCCCTGGAATGAATTCCACTTGATCATGATGTATTATTTTTTGGATGTACTGTTGTATTCGATTAGCTAGTATTTTGTTTAGGATTTTTGCATCTGTATTCATCAGGGTATTGGTCTGTACTTTTCTTTTTTGTGTGTTATCTTTGCCAGGTTTTGGTATCAGGGTTATATTGGCCATGTAGAATGTGTTAGGAAGTATTGCCTCTTCTTCAATTTTTTGGAAGAATTTGAAAAGAATAGGTTTTAATTCTTCCTTGAACATTTGGTAGAATTCAATGGTGAAGCCATCTGGTCCTGGACTTTTGTATTTTGGGGAGGTTTTTGATGAGTCTAGCCAGGGGCTTGTCAATTTTATTAACCTTTTCAGCTCTTTGTTTTATTAATTTTTAGATATAGTCTTTTTGTTCTCTATTTTATTTAATCCTTCTCTAATTTTTGTTATTTTCTTTCTTCTGCTAAGTTTGGGTTACTTTTCTTCTTTTTCTAGTATTTTAAGATGTGATGTTAGGTTGTTTACTTGGGATTTCTCTTGTTTCTTGAGATAGACCTATCGAATCTAATAAAAGAGTAATATGCAAATCGACCCTCACTCTTTTACACCTAAGCCATGCCCATCAACCAAGCCATGCCCATCTGCCAATCAGAGTGGCTATATGCAAATTAACCCAGCCAAGATGGCAGTCGGTAGCCACAGAGCTAGAGCAAAGTGGAGGCTTCCGTTGTACCAGCGATGGAGGAAACTGCGTGCCTAGGCCAGCTGGGCTTCTGCTCAAGGCAACAAAGTTTCAATTATAGAAGCCACAGAGCTGAAGCAAACAGGAGGCTTCATTTCACCAGCGATGGAGGAAACCACCTGCCTAGGCTGGCTGTGGCCTCCACTCAAGGCAACAAAGTTTTAATTATAGAAGATAAATAAACTCCAGAAACCTGATTCCAGCCAGCCTTGCTGGGATGTTGGATCAATGGGAGCTGTGGCCAGCCTGCAAACAGTCATCAGCCCCTCACCCAGGCTGACCAGGCACCCCAGCAGGACTTCCACCCTGATCCAGAACACCCTTCAGGGCAAATCAGCTGGCCCCCTCCCATGCACCAGGCCTCTATCCTATATAACGCTATATAATAAAAGGGTAATATGTAAATTGACCCTAACAGCAGAACCACTGCAAATGACTGGTCACTATGACACACACTCACCACCACTGGGGCAGATGCTCAATTCAGGAGCTGCCCCTGGTGGTCAGGGCACTCCTACAGGGGGAGCTCTGCTCAGCCCCACAAGCCAGAAGGGTGCCAGTACAGCAGTGGTTGTGGGAGCCTCTCCTGCCTCCTCAGCAGCGTTAAGGATGTCCAACTGGAGCTTAGGCCTGCTCCCCGCTGGCAAGTGGACATCCCCTGAGGGCTCCTGGGTTGCCAGAAGGATGTTGGACTGCCATCTTAGGCCCAATCGCCTGGGGAGTGGGCCTAAGCCAGCAGGTGGACATCCCTCAAGGGGTCCCAGAGTGCGAGAGGGCACAGGCCGGGAAGAAGGACCTTCCCCCCCTCCCGCGAGTGCACAAATTTTTGTGCACCAGGCCTCTAGTCTAATCTAATAAAAGAGTAATATGCTAATTGTGTCACTCTGCTACATCCCAAGCCACATGCACCAGCCAGTCAGAGTGACCATATGCAAATAAACCCAACCAAGATGGCAGTCAGCAGCCAGGGAGGTAGAGCAAACAGGAGGCTTCATTGCCCCGGAAATGGAGGAAACAGCCTGCCTAGGCTGGCTGTTTGTTGCCTCTGCTCAAGGCAACAAAGTTTCAATTATAGAAGCCACAGAGATGGAGCAAACAGGAGGCCTGGGAGGCAATGGAGGAAGCTAAGATTCCCACCTGCCTAGGCCAGCTGTGGCCTCTGCTCAAGGCAATAAAGTTTCAATTATAGAAGATAAGTAAATCCCAGATACCTGCTTCCAGCCAGCCTCACTGGGAGCTTGGGTCACTGGGGGCCATGGCCAGCCTGCAAACAGCCCTCAGCTCCTCACTCAAGATGGGGTGAGGATCCCTGCTGGGGGGCTTGGCCAACCTGAAAACAGCCATCAGCCCCTCACCCAGGTTGGCCAGGCTCCCCAGCAGGAATCCCCACCCTGAAGGGACTGTGGCCAACCTGCAAACAGCCATCGGCCCCTCACCCAAGGTGGCCAGGCACCCCAGCAGTACCCCCTCACTGAAGGGAATCTGGCCAGCCTGAAAACGGCCTACAGCCCCTCACCCAGGCTGGCCAGACACCCCAGCAGGAACCCTACCCTGATACAGGACACACTTTAGGGCAAACCAGCTGGTCCCCACCCATGCACCAGGCCTCTATCATATATAATGAAAGGGTAATATGCAAATTGACCCTAACAGCAGAACCACTGCAAATGACTGGTCACTATGACACACACTCACCACAGAAGGCAGATGCTCAATGCAGGAGCTGCCCCTGGTGGTCAGTGCACTCCCATAGGGAGAGCTCTGCTCAGCCACAAGCCAGGCTGACGGCTGCCAGTACAGTGGTGGTGGTGGAAGCCTCTCCTGCCTCCTCAGCAGCGCTAAGGATATCCGACTGCAGCTTAGGCCTGCTCCCTGCTGACAAGTGGACATCCCCCAAGGGCTCCTGGGCTGCAAGAGGGATGTCTGACTGTCAGCTTAGGCCCGATCGCCTGGGGAGTGGGCCTAAGCCAGCAGGTGGACATCCCTTGTGGGGTCCTAGACTGCAAGAGGGCACAGGCTTGGCTGAGGGACCCCCTGGAGTGCAGAAATTTTTGTGCACCGGGCCTCTAGTAATGATATAAACTTCCCTATTATTACTGCTTTTGCTGCATCCCAGAGGTTTTGATATGTTGTGTTATCATTCTCGTTTGTCTCTATACATCTTTTATCTCATCTTTTATTTCTTTTCATCCAGTCATTTTTTAGTAGTATGTTGTTTAATAGCCACATATTTGTGGGTTTTTGGTGTGGTTTTTTTTTTGTGTGTGTGTGTGTTTTTTTTTTTTTTTTTTTTTACTTCTTTCTGCAGTTGATTTCTAATTTCAAGGCATCAAGGTCAGAAAATATGCTTGGTATAATTTCAATCTTTTTTAATTTGTTGATGCTAGTTCTGTGACCCAAATGGTGTATCCTTGAGAATCTTTCATATGCACTGGAGAATAGTGTATAATCTGATATTCTGGGATGAAATGTCCTGTAAAGGTCAAGTATATCTATTTGGTCTCATGTTTCATTTAAGGTTGATTATTTCGTTTTGACTTTTTGTTTGGTTGATCTGTCTAGAGCTGTCAATGGAGTATTAAAGTCTTCAACTATAATTGTGTTTTTATCTGTTTCTCCCTTTAATTCTATGAGTAGCTGTTTAATATATTTTGGTGCTCCCTAGTTGGGCACACATATATTAAGAAGTGTTATATTTTCTTGATATAGTTTTCCCTTTACCACTATAAAGTGTCCATTTTTGTCACTTGTTATCATGAGATCTATTTTGTCAGATATAAGTATGGCTACACCTGCTTTTTTGTGGATGTTATTTACTTGGATAATAATTTTCCACCCTTTTACTTTGAATTTACATTTCTCTTTGCTGATGTGTGTCTCTCTTTTAAAAAATATTTTTATTGATTTCAGAGATCAAGGGAGAGGGAGAGATATATAGAAACACCAGTGATGAAAGAGAATCACTGATTGGCTGCCTCCTGCACACCCCCTACTGTGGATCAAGCCCACAACTTGGGTATGTGCCTCAACTGGAATCAAACCTGGGATCCTTCAGTCTGCAGGCTGATGCTCTATATACTGAGTCAAACCAGCTAGCACTAGATGTGTCTCTTGTAGCAGCATATGGTTGGGTTTTGTTTTTTGATCCACTCTACCTCTTTACTGGTGAATTTAAACTATTTACATTAAGGGTAATTATTGATATATGAGGATTTCCAATATCCATTTTGTATTTTGTTTTCCAGTAACCTTGTGCATCTATTGGTTCTTTTCATTAATTATTCCATACATCTTTCCCTCTGTTTTTATGCTGTAGTTCCATTTTGGGGCGATTTGTGTATGGTTGCCATTAGGTTTATAAAAAGTAAAGTTGCATATATACCATAGGGTTTTTGTTTTGTTTTGTTTTTTTTACCTTTTGAGTGAATCTGATCTTCATCATCCATTGCCAGTTCATGCCATTTCCCCTTTCCCTTACTTTTGTTTTCACAAATTATCCCTATTTATGTTGCAAGTATTTTGGCGATTCTACTCATACTGTTGTGACCTTATGTTTTTTGTTTCAGGTATAGAATAACTCCCTTGAGTATTTTCTGCTTTGGATGTTTTTTAGTGACAAAATCCCTCAACTTCTGTACGTCTGTGAATGTCTTTATTTTCACTTCATAGTTTAAGGATAATTTTGCTGGATATATTATGTGTGGCTGGTAATTTTTCTCTGTTTGACATTTGCATATTTGGTTTCACTGTCTTTCTGCTTATAGAGTTTCTGTTGAGAAGTCAGATGAAATTCTGACGGGTTTTCCTGCATAGGTCACTTCTTTCTTTTCCCTGGATGCTTTGAAGATGTTTTCTTTGTCATTAATTTTTGACAGCTTCATTATTCAGTGCCTTGGAGAGGATCTCTTTGAATTGAGGTAACCTGGTGTTTTGTTTGCTTCTTAGATTTGAGGATCTAGTTATTTCCATAGATTAGAGAAATTCTTATCCACTATTTGTTTTAACAGACTCTCCATTCCATACTCTCTCTCTTCCTCCTCCACTGTGCCTATGATTCTAATGTTATTTTTTTTTATGTACTCAGAGAGGTCCTGTAGAGCTCTTTCATATTTATTTATTCTCAGGTCTCTCTCTGCTTCCTTCTGCATCATTTCTTGATTCTTATCTTTGATATCACTAGTTCTTTCTTCTAAGTGGTTGGTTCTGTTTTCTATGCTCAACAGCTCATTCTTAATTTCTTTAATTGCATGCTTCATTTCCAGGAGTTCTGATTGATTCTTTTTTAAAATTTTAATTTCTTTGGATAAATACTCATTTTGTTCATTTAGTTTTTTGAGTGCACTGAATTGTCTGTCAGTTTTTCTTGCATCTCATTGAATATTTTCAGAACTGCAATAATGAAATCTCTGTCGTTCATATCATATAATACCATGTGTTTCAGAAAATTTTCTGGGGATTTTTCATTTTCTTTCTGATCATTGTTGTTGCTGTGGTTGTTCATGGTGTTTGCTGTTCTCATTTGTTTTCCCATTTATCTCTTAGCAGGTCTTTCCATTCTGTGCTAGTAGATGGTGCTGAATGGCACAATTTTTGCCCTCTGTGGCCTCTCAGTTTATAGCCTCTGCAGATTCCATAGGACTGTATCACCTCTGTTGCTTGGGAGTGAGGTTTGTTTTTTCTATACTGTAATGGCTATCCCTGACCTACACAGGTCCATCCCAAGCAACACTACTGGGGTTCAGTCACAGAGGGAAACTGTTTCTACTGCAACAGCTCTTGGTTTATAGATAATACACTCCTGGTGCCAACTCCAGGGGCAACATGAAGCAAGTTTTGGGAGTCTAATCAGTGGCAGGGCTCTGTGATTTATTTCATTGTCTGATTCACCACTGCTAGGCCTAACAGTGGGGAGCAGCTCTGTTGAGTGGGTGTCTGCTGATTCACTTTTTGCTCCTGCCACTCACCCGTGTGACTCAGACTGTTCACAGCATGCCACATGGTTGACACTGCCCTTTCTCATTGTGTGCACAACCATGCAACTCTGCAACTCCAACAGACAATGTCCTCTCCTGCAACTGGCAGCTCACTGCTTGCCACTAGGCACTCTCCTGGATGCCCCCCCTGGAGCTCTCTGTTCCTCCTAACTGGCTGAAGGAAGTGCCTGCTACTGTTGCTGTGAGTTCCCAGCTGCATTGCAGACACACTGTACTGTAGCTCTTTCATGTTTCCCTCCCTTCTCGTCTCCCTACTTATTCCAAGAGACCCACTTTAGTTGTTTCAGTGTGCAGGTCCCTCAGGCATGCATCTGTTTAACAGAGAATTCTTTGTTGAATTATAGGTGGTTACTTGTTGAAATTTCTGGGAGAGAGGAAGAATACACTCTTATACCACCATTCTTCTGATGTCACTCCAAGAGATATTTATTATATCTTCCCAATGTAATTGACCTTTACCCATATCTAGAATAATAAAAGTGTAATATGCTAATTAGACCAGACAGCTGGACATCATTCCAGACATCCTTTCAGATGACCTTCTGGACAAAGCCGTGGCGGCAGGGGCCGAGGCAGAAATGGTTAGGGGCAATCAGGCAAGCAGGCAGAGGGGTTAGGAGTGACCAGGCAGGCAGGTGAGTGGTTAGGGATGATCAGGCAGGCAGGTGACTGGTTAGGGGCGATTGGGCAGGCAGAGGTGGTTAGGGGTGATCAGGTAGGCAGGCGAGCGGTTAGGGGCAATCAGACAGGAAGGCAAGCAGTTAGGGTCAATCAGGCAGTCAGACAGAGTGGTTAAGGGTGATCAAGCAGGCAGGCAGATGAGTGGTTAGGAGGCAGCAGTCCTGGATTGTGAGAGCATGTCTGACTGCCAGTTTAGGCCCAATTCCACAGGGATTCCTATGGGATTGGGCCTAAACTGTCAGTCAGACATCTCCGGGGGATCCCAGATTGTGAGAGGGTGCAGGCCGGGCTGAGTGACCCTGTCCCTGTGCACAAATTTCATGTACCAGGCCTCTAGTATCAGATATTATAGAAAGGTATCACAATTGGCCCAGATTTGATTATTTATAGGTTCTAAATCACATGTTATATTAGTTTGCTAAGGCTGTCATGACAAAATACCACAGACTGAGCGGCTTAAGCAATATAAATTTATTTTCTCACAGTTCTGGAGGATGGAAGACCAAGATCAAGGTGTTGGCAGGTTTAGTTTCTTCTGAGGACTGTTCTCCTTGCTTGCAGATGGCTACCTTCTTGCTGTGTTCTCACATGTCTTCCCTCTGTTTTCACACATCCCTGTGTCCCCTTGTGTGTCCAACTTTTCTCTTCTTATAAGAATACCAGTCAGATTAGATTATGGCCCACCCTGATAGCCTCATTTCAACTTAATCACCTCTTTAAAGACCCTATTGCCAATACAATCACATTCTGAGATGCTGGGGGTTACTACTTTGACATATGAATTTTGTGCATACACAATGCAATCCATATCATGAGGACAGAGTTAGACCAGTCACCTTGTATCAGTTCACATGATTTCACTGAGACTGTTTCCATTGTATGTTATTGTGTAGCAGGGCCCATCTCTCCTTTGGTAAGTACAAGAGTGTAACTTAGAACTTTTCCTATTCCTGCTAACTGCACTGTAAAATGTATCTTATTTTGATCCATTATTAGGATGAAAGCAGGCAGAGTGCACTCTTGTCCCCAGAAAACTTCCATAAGTTTATAGGTCCATAAGTTTTCCAGAAGAGTGCCCTAGTATAAAGACTCATTGCTGCACTGATAACTCAGGATTAATCTGTTTTAAGGTAGTCAGGAGATGCTGTTGGGTCAAGGTATAAGCCCATTCCCAGCACTGAATCCTAATATTTTCCAGAATTATTCATTGAATATGCCTAATCCATTTCACTAAAGCTTCATCATCTTTCCAGTCTCGTTTCTATCATTTTCCTTTCCTCTAGAAGAGGATTGCTTCTAAGTGGTTTATTCTCTCTAATACAACTTTTATTTCCCTTAATGCTACCCATTAAAACTGAATTTGGTTTATCCTTCGATGTGTAAACTGGTACCTATCTCTCCTACAGCTATTTTCTGTCTCGTGGACCAATGTTTAATCCACCAGGCATGTTGTTGCCATTGCGTACTAATTGGCTGAGTGAAATTAGTATACATGTTTTGTACCCCAAAATATAGGGTTCTTGAAACTAAGGTTATAAGAGTAGTAGTCACATCTAGATGTAGTTTACTCTGAGTATGTCATAAAGGTCTCCCGTAGCATTTCTTGTCTCAAGGTAGAATCATTCCTTGTGAGGACTTGAGCCCACTGTATGATTCCTATTACCTTATTCCTGTCAGAAATGCATTATTTCTGTTTTGTTGAATAGCTTTACACCTACAGAAACAGGGATAATGATTATTTATATATAGCACACTTAGGCACCATAGGCATGTAGCTGCTATATTCTGTCAATAATAGCCAGGAGCCTTTCTAAATATTTGGAGATCAAAATTTAAAGTTACACAGTGATGAAACTGCTAGAAGTTGTATACTGCATGGTTTGAGCTTTTGGTAGAAGTAATTCCTGGAGATTTCTTACCAAATAATATCCCTTATGGTAGATACTAGAGGCCTGGTGCATGAAATTTTTGCATGGGAGGTAGCGGTCTCCTCAGCCCAGCCTGCACCCTCTCCAATTGGGGACCCCTTGGAGGATGTCCAACTGCCGATTTAGGTATCTGACCTAAACCAGCAGTCGGACATCATTCTCACAATCTGGGACCACTAGCTCCTAACTCCTTACCTGCCTGATTGCCCCCAACTGAACCCCTGCCTGGTCACCCCTAATTGCACTCCTGCTGGCCTGGTCACCCATAAATGCCCCCCCCCTACTGGCCTGGTTGCCCCAACTGCACCCCCATGGGCCTGGTCACCCCATGCAGCCTGCTGCTCAGTTCTTTGGTCGCCCCTCACTAACCTGCCTGCCAGCCTGGTTGCCCCATGCAGCCTGCTGCTTGGTCATTTGGTCACCCCTCACTAAACCTCCTTCCGGCATAGTCACCCTACGTAGCCTGTTAGATTGTCTGTTCCGTTGTGATGGTCACTTAGGCTTTTATTTATATACTAGAGGCCCGGTGCAAAAAAATTTGTGCACTCAGAGGGGTCCCTCAGCACGGCCTGTGCTCTCTCACAGTCTGGGAACCCTTGGGGGATGTCCACCTGCTGGCTTAGGCCTGCTCCCCACGTGATTGGGCCTAAGCTGGTAGTCAGACATCTCTCTGGCAGCCTGGGAGCCCTTGGGGCATGTCCACTTTCCAGTGGGGAGCAGGCCTAAGCTGCAGTTGGACATCCTTAGCGCTGCTGAGGAGGCAGGAGAGGCTCCCACCACCACTGCTGTATTGGCAGCTGTCAGGTTGGCTTGTGGCTGAGCAGAGCTCTCCCTGTGGGAGTGCACTGACCACCAGGGGTAGCTCCTGCATTGAACATCTGCCCCCTGGTGGTCAGTGTGTGTCATAGTGACCAGTCATTTGCAGTGGTTCTGCTGTTAGGGTCAATTTGCATATTGTCTTTTTATTATATAGGATAGAAGCTTGGTCCATGGGTGGGAGCTGGCTGGTTTGCCCTGAAGGGCGTCTCATATCAGGGTGAGGGTTCCGCTGAGGTGTCTGACCAGCCTGGGTGAGGGGACGATGGCTGTTTGCAGGCTTGCCACAGCCCCTTCAGGGTGGGGATCCCTGCTGGGGTGACTGGCTAGCCTGGGTGAGGGGCTGATAGCTATTTGCAGGCTGGCTACAGCCCCTTCAGGGTGGGGGGGTCCTTCTGGAGTGCCTGGCCAGCCTGGGTGAGGAGCTGAGGGCCATTTTCAGGCTGGCCAAGCCCCCTAGCAGGGACCCTCACCCCATGAGGGTGGGGCCATCCTGGGTGAGGGGCTGATGGCTGTTTGTAGGCTGGACACAGCCCCCAACCACTCAAATTCCCATTGAGGCTGGCTGGAAGCAGGTATCTGGGATTTATTTATCTTTTATAATTGAAACTTTGTTGCTTTAAGTGGAAACTACAGCCAGCCTAGGCAGGCAGTTTCCTCCATCACTGGGGCAACCAAGACTCCTGTTTGCTCTAGCTCTGTGGCTGCCAGCTGCCATCCTGATTGGGTTAATTTGCATATAGTCACTCTAATTGGCTGGTGGGCATGGCTTGGGATGTAGCAGAGTGACACAATTAGCATATTACTCTTTTATTAGATTAGATAGACTAGAGGTCCAGTGCACGAAATTCATGTACTGGGGGAGATATTGTCCCTCAACCTAGCCTGCACCCTCTCCAATCTGGGACCCCTCAAGGGATGTCTGACATCCCTCTCACAATCCAGGACTGCTGGCTCCTAACCACTTGCCTGCCTGCCTACCTGATTGCCCCTAACTGCTTCTGCCTGCCAGCCTGATCACCCCCTAACTGCTCCCTTGCCAGACTTATCAATGCCTAAGTGCTCCCCTGCCAGCCCAGTCACCCCCAACTTCCCTCCCCTGCAAGCCTGGTCCCCCACAACTGCCCTCCCTGCTGGCCTGGTCAACCCAAACTGCCCTCCCCTGCAGACCTGGTTCCCCTCAACTGCCCTCCTCTGCTAGCCATCTTGTGGTGGCCATCTTGTGGCCACATGGGTGTGGCCATCTTGAGTGTTGGAGTGGTGGTCAATTTGCACACTGGTTGTGACTAATTAGCATACCTGGTCATGACTAAGTAGCATATCCAAGCTAATTAGTATATTCCTCTCTTATTATATAGGATAACTTGAAATTTAAGAATAAAAAAATATTGGCACATTACTAGAGTTCAATTTAGTCATCAACAGTTGATCCTGTTCCTCATAGCCTATTACCAGAATATCTAAGGTTTTCAGGCTTCCATTTGACTTTGTCAAGGTACAAAAGTGGATGCAGTGTGAGTAAACATAGCTTCACCCTCTTGATCATCTGGTATATGTATGCAGAGATAGTATTTTTCTCTACTTCTGAGCCTCCCTTGAGGAACCAGTATAATGTTGGATGTCTCTCATTGCATAAGCCACTTATTTTTTTTTGACCTTTAACTATGAATTTTCCCTCTTTATATTTGTCATTAGTTTAACCCAAACATTTCTAACTTTGGAAGGAATGTCAGATTCAGCGGCAATGCTGGTTCAGATTTCTGGCAACAACAATAAGAGTCCAGCAAGTGATTTCCATTCAGTCTATTTCCATTCATATAGTGTGCACAAACAGAGTACTAGTAAGTTATCTTGGCCACTAGGCAGTACAGCTGCAATAATTGTCAATCCAAATTTTGCAATATAGGGTAAAAGTATAATCCATTCCAAAAGGCCCTTAAATTTCTGACTTAAAGATTTAAAGGTATGATTATAGTATGTGTGGGTTATTTTTGTTTGTTTGGGGTTGCTTTGCTTAGGAGTCATCCCTCGTTCTGGTAGGCATGGCTGTATTCTTGGTCCTGAAATCACTGCACCAAGTAGGAAAAAAAAGTTGAGATAATTTAGGAAAGCATTGTATAGTTGTACAGTTTCCTCTCTACCCTCACCTTTTTAGATCCCCTATGAAAGTAGAGGGCTCTTACTAGTAGGGACTAGTCTTTGTTTGCCCTCATGTTGAATGTAAGCACACATTCATAAAGGTATGAAAGCAATTATGCCTTTGTCTCTTGCTAATTTTTTATTGAGACATAATTTACATACCATAAAAATAATCCTTTAAAAAGTATTCAAATTAATAATTTTAGTGTCTTTACAAAATTGAAGAAGCACCACAATTTAGTGCCAGAATATTTTTATCAACCCAATAAGAAACAATGTGCCCTGACCGGTTTGGCTCAGTGGATAGAGCGTTGGCCTGCGGACTGAAAGGTCCCAGGTTCGATTCTGGTCAAGGGCATGTACCTTGGTTGCGGGCACATCCCCAGTAGGGGGTGCGTAGGAGGCAGCTGATCGATGTTTCTCTCTCATCGATGTTTCTAACTTTCTATCCCTCTCCCTTCCTCTCTGTAAAAATAATCAATAAAATGTATTTTAAAAAAATAAGAAACAATGTATTCATTAGTAGTCACACATCATTTTCTCTCCCACAGTCCCTGGCAACCACACATCTATCTGTCTCTATGGATTTGCCTATTTTGAACAATTTGCTGTAATGCAATTATATAATATATGATCCATTTTCAGTTGATTTTCATGTATGGTGTAAGGTAGAGTTTGCTTTTATTCTTTTGCATGTGTTTATCTAATTGTCCAAGCACTATTTGTTAAAAATACTATTTATTACTCATTGAATTGTCTTATTACTCCTGTGAAGAATCAATTGATTATAAATGTAAGAGTATATTTCTAGGGGAAGGGGAAAAGATGTCTGCAGTCTAAGGAAGTTCCATCTGCTTGCTCCCAACACCAGAACAGACCAGACTTGTGGCTAATCTGCAGAACATACAACTTGAAAAATCAGCTGAAAAAACTAATCAGAAATATTGTGAGCATGGAGCATGAAGCAAGGATAGGAAAAGATGTGGAGTGAGTGAGCCAACTTGCCCAGCTTTACAGCATGGTTTGGAAGCCAGAAGAATGGTGCGGTAGTATAGTTCCTTGAAGCAAGGGGTCCCAGAAACATATAGAAATCTCCAAACCAGAGTAACAGAGAAGGAAAGGGGAGCCCACATATCATCAGACAGTGGGGATCAATGGTAATTCAGTCCACCGGGGGAACTCAGACCACTTTATAGCAGGGAAAAAGCAAGTTCTGGGTTACAAAACCAACTTGGGACGCTCACCTGGATTGGTGTCTGTGGGAGGGGCTGCTCAGAACTCTGGTTCTGCAGAAAGGTCTGAGAGGACCACTCAGTAGTGAATCTGAGGGGTCAATCTCTGAAAGAGAGCAAGAGATGGACCTATAAGAGTGTCCTGGGAAAGAAGTGCCATACTCCTTATTTCTAGAGAAGAATAAGCGCCCTTCCCCCACCTGTGAGGAAATCTGTGCTCAAGTGGCTGGGCCTTGCAGTATGGGGGACTCAGACATCTGGCCTGATGGGAGTCTGGACAGTGAGAGCCAGCGGTGCTGAAAGATTAGAGAGCCAAGGGAGGCTGGGTTTATTTTTAATGCCCCAACTGCTAGAGGTGGCAATAAGGGGGTGCAGCGACACAAGCAGAACTTAGGTTTTGGAAACAGAAGAAGTGCTCTCCCACCCCTCTGACAAGCTACTGGCACTATTCCCAATGGAAATCTTTTGAAACTAGACTCAGCAGGACGAGAAAACCCACAGAGCCCAGTTCCATGCAGAAAGGGAAAGTAGCCCAGAACAACACATTCAATGGTCAAGCCTGAAAGAGACCCAGCCTCTGAGCTAGGGAGACCCCACCCACTGGAATACTTGGGTACCTGCCCTTCAGGGCTTCAGCCAGGCTGCTCAGGGCCACACAGGGACAGTGAACTCACATTGGCCTGTACCAGAGAAGTGCCCAGGAGAGCCAGGACCCACACACCCAGGGGCCAGATCCAAGTGAATTGAATCAAAATCTTATAAGCTCTACAAACAACAAACCCAAAGTTTTATTTTTTTCTTTTCTTTTTTGTTTCTGTTTAATTTTTTCTCTCTTCTCTTCCCCCTCCCCCACCATATTCTCTAATTGCTATCTCTTTTCAGTTTATTTTTTTTCTTTCTCATTTTCTTTACTTTTTAATTTTTATTTTAAATTCAATTTTTTCTTTTCTTTTCCCATTTATTCTTTTCCTATTCTATATTTTATTTTGTTACTAGAGGCTCAGTGCACAAATTCGTGCACAGGTGGGGTCCCTCAGCCAGGCTGGTGATCAGGGCCAATAGAGGGGGCTGGCCTACTGGGAGGAAGAACCATGGGATGTTGGTCCCAGCAGCAAGCTAACCAACAACTGATTCCACAAGGAATTGGGCTCCCTCCTCCTTCTTGTCTGGGTCCAGGATGTGGGTGAACCAGATTCAGGGCTCTCAGGGCCCCAGCAGCAAGGTCTGGGTCCGTGTGCATCATAGCTACCGGCCAGTCATCTGGTCATTCCATCATAAGGGTTACTTAGGCTTTTATATATATATAAATTATTACATTTTATTATTATTATTATTATTATTATTATTATTATTATTATTCCATTCATTATTGTCTATCATGTTTTATACTTACCCTATTTCTGGTCTCTTCTTTCTTTTCTTTCATATTATCTTATTTATTTATTTTACTTATTTTTTTTAGCCTTCTCTAATTCTTCTGGTCTTGTGGCTCCTAGTATTTTTTTTTCTGTATGTCTGGTGTTTGTTTGTATTTTAGTCTTTTTGTTGAGGCTGTTGTTTTTATTATTGTTGGTATTTTGTTTTTTGTTTGTTTGCTTGCTTTGTTTTTGTGTGGCTTGGATTTTCTTTCATTTTCTTCTCTCTTTTTCCCATATTCATTTCATGCTATCTTTTATTTTAGTCTAATATTTTTTCTTTCTCATTTTTATTTCATTAATTCTTATTTTTAATTCAAGTTTCTTTTCTCATTTTTCTTTTTCTGTTCTATATTTTCTTTTACTTAGTATTATTACTTTTAAAAATTATTATTATTTCACTAATTTTTTTCAAACTTACCCTGTATTTGGTCTCTTCATTCTTTGCTTTCATATACTGTTTTATTTATTTATTTATTTAGTTAGTTCCTCTAATTCTTCTGATCTCATATGTTCTGGTATTATTTTTCTTTGCTGTGTGTGTGTGTGTTTCTTTGTGTTCTAGTCATCTTGTTGAGGCTTCTATTTTTATCATTATTGAGTGTGTTTTTTTCATGTTGTTTTGGGTTTGGTCTGGATTTGTCTTGTTTTGCTGTGTCACAGTAACCAGTTGGCATGGGATGGTCAGGGTTGAGACTTACTGTCAAAAAGACTGAGAGCTGGCAATTGTCAACAAATCAACAAATGACAAGTGCTGGTGAGGATGCAGAGAAAAAGGAACCCTCATGCACTGCTGGTGGGACTGGTAAAGACACTGTGGAGAACAGTATGGTGTTTCCTCAAAAAAAAAAAACTAAAAATGGAACTTCTATTTGACCCAGTGATCCCACTTCTAGGAATATATCCATAGGAACACCAATCAGAAAGGATATATGCACCCCTATGTTCATAGCAGCACAATTTACGATAGCTAAGATTTGGAAACAGCCTAAGTGCCCATCAGCAGATGAGTGGATTAAAAAATTGTGGTACATCTACACAATGGAATACTATGATGCTGTAAAAAAGAAGGAATTCTTACCATTTGCAACAGCGTGGATGGAACTGGAGAGCATTATGCTAAACAAAATAAGCCAGTCAAAGAAAGATAAATATCACATAATCTCACTCATTTGTGGAATATAATGAACAATATAAACTAATGATCAAAAACAGATCCAGAGACAGAGAAGCATCGATCAGACTGATCAGCCCATCAAACCTCAGAGGGAAGGTAGGGGAGGGTGGGGGAAAGAGGGAAGATCAACTAAAGGACTTGTATGCATGCATATAAACCTAACCAATGGACACAGACAACAGGGGCCTGAGGGCATGAGTGGGGGTTGGGGGTCAATGGGGGCATAAGGACACATATATAATACCTTAACAAATAAAGAAAAAATAAGCATAACACAAATAAACTATTTTTCTTGTTCTCAAAAAAAAATAGACTGGGGACTGAGCCCACTCACAAATGGAACAAGGAACATTTAGAACCAAATTCAACAGGAGAATCCACACAGGAGTCATTTCTAGAACACCTAACTCAGAATATCAAGGAGACTAAAACACTGGGTCCTACAAGAAAGCCACCACACGAAGTCTGAGGGGCATAGAAGTCTTTTTTGACACACAGAAAAAGACACAAAGAAATAGAAAAAAATGGAGGGAAAAAAAAAAAAAAAAACAGGCCCCAAATGAAGGAACAGGAGGAATCTCTAGAAAAAGAACTAACTGAAATGGAGGCAAGCAATTTATTAGATATAGAAGCCAAAGTAATTGTTATACAATGCTCAAACAACTTATTGAGAAATAAAGCAACTTAATGAGAACTATAAGGAACTTAGTGGAAATTATATCAGCATTTAAACAATATAGAAACTATAAATAAGAACTGAAGAGCATTATGCTAAGTGAAATAAGCCAGTCAATGAAATAAAAACACCACATGATCTCTCTCATTTATGGATAATAAAGAACATTATAAACTGATGAACAAAAATAGATACAGAGGCAGAGCTGCATCGAAAAGACTGTCAGATTACAGCAGGAAGGCTGGGGAAGATTGGGGGTGGTTAAGAGATCAACTGAAGGACTTATATGCATGCATATAAGCATAATCAATGGACACAAGACACTGGGGGGGTAAGGGAAGTGGGGGAAAGGTCAAGGGAAAAAATGGAGACTTATCTAATACTCTTTGTAATACTTCAAGCAATAAAACAAAATAAAAAAATAAATAAGTGATTTTAAAAAAGAACTAATAGGAAATTAAGAATTACATACCTGAAATAAAGAATATCCTGGAAGGAATCATGAGTAGATTAGAAGAAGATGAGGAGTGAATAAGCAAATTAGGAGACAAGCTAGGAAAACAAACACCTAATCAGAGCAGCAATTAGAAAAACAATAAAAAATGAGGAGGATAGTTTAAGGGAGTTTTGGGACAACATGAAAGTTAACATCCACATAATAGGGATAACAGAAGGAGAAGAATTTGAGCAAGGATAGAAAACCCATTTGAAGAAATAATTACAGAAAACTTCCCTAACCCAGAGAAAGAAGTCATTCAAGTTTGAGAAACACAGACAGAGTAGTGCAACCTCACCACCACCCAGACTGTCCTTGGTCACCACCCCAGATTATGCAGTGAGCCACAGAGTGCTTGACACCCTAGCCACAGACTCTAGAACCCACACAGTGATTCACAGAGTGCATGCCATACTGGACAGAGTCACACCACCTTGACTGTAGACTCTGGGACCCGCAAAACCCCAGCCACAGTGTCCAGGACCCTGCAGTGAATCATAGAGTGCATTTCACCCTGGCCAGAGTTGCCACACCTCAGTTGCAACCTCTGCAACCCCCACAGTGAGTCATAGGGTCCATTCCATTTGGCCTCAGGCTCTGAGGCCCGCACAGTGATCCATAGAGTATACATCACCTCAGCCAGAGTCATGCCACCTCAGTCATAGGCTCCAGGACCTCCATAATGATTCATAGAGTGCATGCCACCTCAGCCAGAGTTGGGCCACACTGGCCAGAGTTAGGCCACCTCGGTCACAGGCTCTGGGACCCCCGCCACCCCAACTGTGAGCTCTGGAACCCATTGCAGTGTTCTGCAGATTGCACACCACCTTGGCTAGAGTTTCATTGCCTTGGTCATAGTCTCTGAAACTGCCACACTGATACTCAGAGTGCATGCCACTCCAGCCAGAGTCATGCCACCTCAGCCTCAGTATTTAGGACCCCTGCCACACCAGCCATTGGCTCCGGTACCCCTGCAGTATGCCTCATATTGCACATCACCCCTGTCACATGCTCCAGTAGCCCTGCAATGACTTGTAGAGTGCACGCCACTCAGGGCAGAGTGACACTACTTCAGATGTGGACTACAGTATCCCTGCAACTCAGGGCTGCAGGCTCTGAAACCCCCAGAGTAAGTCATAGAGTGCACGCCATCCACAACAGGATCACACCATGCTAGCTGCGGACTTCAGGACTGCCCAGTGATTCACAGAATGCACAAGACCTCAGCCAGAATCTCGCCACACTGGCCATAGTCATGCCACCCCAGCTGAAGGCTCCGGAACCTGCTTAGTGAGCCATAAGAGTGCAGGACACAATTTGTTTATGTGATCTATTGTAAGGGCGAAAGGGCGGTGCGAGAGTGCAGATGGAAGGGCGGAAGGGCGGTGCGAGAGTGAAGATCTGCCAATAGGGATGCAGAGGAAATGCCCAGCCAAGGACCTTCCCTCGACCAATCAATGGGGCCACACTCGTTACCCCACCCACTACTTCCGGCCCTATAAATTCTTTGGTTTGCCTGAAACCTTCACTTCCTGCCCCATCGCGCCATTGTCCCCGCGGCGGACAAGC
>PVJC01034539.1:0-18778 GCA_004026665.1 Murina feae | reverse complement strand
CTGTGTCTACAGTGGGAGAACTTCTGTGCTGGAGACACCCTTATGGGGCAAGAGTTGTTTCAGTGGAGCTTTTATGCTCACTGCATCTGCCCCGAGTGTGTTCCTTGTGGATCTGTTTTGTTTAGGTTAGTCCCTCTCTGGCCACTGGGTGAGGCTGGCTCCTGTATCTTTAAGGAGGTGTTGCTGCAGAAGCCCCTGACGCACTTGGGAGGGGCGGGGCCTTGGGGAGTTCGCCGGGCAGGGCGGAGCAAATAGCTATGGTGCTTCTCAGCCCTGCACTGAGAGACACCAGGTCTCTGTGTCCCACGGTAATTGCTGCAAGCAACGCTGAGAGAAACCCGCTTTGGGTTTCCTCCCAGTGCCAGTCAGTCCCCCTTCTCTGGGTGTCTGTGGGTCCTCAGAAACTCGCCTGGAACTGGAGTTCAGAGCCGCTGGGAGCTTGTGGCTCTCCGTTTTGGAAAAGAACCGCGGCCTCCGGTACCAGCCCTTCCCCGAGCCCGTGCGTGCGCCTCCGTACCTCTGTACTTTGCTTCCGCTGCTCCTCTGAGTCTCAGACTCTTCTCTAGTTGTAGGATTTTCACTCAGCCAGCCGTCCTGTGGGTGCGAGTGATGTCCGTGTGTTCTTTTCGTGGTTTTTCTGAAATAGTTGTTCACAGCTGCATATACGGTGTCTACCCTATGCCGCCATCTTGTTTCCTCCCTATTTTGATTATTATTGATTTTTCTTGTTTTGTTTTTCTTTTTTCTCATTTTATTCCATTTTACTTTTCCTATCTAAATCTTAATATATCCATTATTAATATGTTTAAAATTCATTATTATTATTTCAATTATTTTCTGTTTCATTTTCTTTTTTCCTCCTGTACAAGTTCTTTTAGCTTCCTTCTTGCTTCCATATTATCTTTTTTTTTTTGGTCTTCTTTCTCTCTTTTTCTTTATATTCCCTCCAAGTCTTTGGTCACATGTCTTATTGTATCCTTTTTATTTGCTTTGCTTTTTTCCCCCTTCTAAGTCTTTTCTGTTGTTGTTGCATTAACTGGCTTGATTTTGGGGGTGTTTTTGTTTTGGTCCTGTTGTGTCTTACTATGTTTTGTCAGCACCTGTAAAACAGCTAGCACAATGATATTGGGGTTGAACCTCACTGGTAACAAGTTGGATGGGAGATCCCTCCCATGAAAGGAACATCAACAATCAAGTCCCAATTACAACAGGAAAGCCCAACTAATGCACACAAAGGGCATTTCTAGAACATCCAGCTCAGGTGAAAAAAGAGATTGCACCACTAAACTCAAGATACTTTCTACATAAGGGAAGCATAGCAGTTCTATCTACTTCATAGAAACACATACAAAGAGACAGCTAAAATGATAAGACAATTAAACCACCCTCAAATGAAAGATAATAAGGTATCTCCAGAAAAAGAACTAAATGAAATGGAGGCAAGCAACCTATCAGACATAAAATTCAAAGTAATGGTTTTAATGGTGCTTAAGGAGCTTAGTGAAAATTACAAGGAACTCAGTAGGATCTATAGCAACATAAACAGTGAAATAGAAACCAATAACTAGAACCAGACAGTAATGAAGAATAACATATCTGATATCAAGAACACACTAGAAAGAATTAAAATTAGATTTGATGAAGCAGAGAATTGAATCAGCGATTTGGAAGACAAGATCGAAATAAATACCCAATTAGAGCAGCAAATAAAAAAAATTAAAAAGTCAGAAGATAGCTTAAAAGAGGTCTCTGACAATATTAAAGGTAACAATATCCACATGATAGTAATACCAGAAAGGAAGAAAGTGAACAAGGAACAGAGAACCTGTTTAAAGAAATGAGAGAAAACTTCCCCAACCTGGTGAAGGAAAATGTCACACAATTTCAGGGGGTACAGAGTCCCAATCAAGATGAACCCAAGGAGACCCACACATAGACACATCATAATTAAAATGGCAAACTTTAAAGACAAAGAAAGAATCTTAAAGGCAGTAAGAGAGACAGAAAATTGCCTACAAAGGAGTTCCCATTAGAATGTCAGCTGATTTCTCAATAGAAACACTTCAGGCCAGAAGGGAATGGCGTGAAGTATTCAAAGTAATTAAAATCAAGGGCCTAAATCTAAGACTCTGTATCTAGCAAGGTTATTTAAAATTGAAGGTAAAATAAAAATTTTCCAGACAAAAAAAACGTTAAAGGAGTACATTACCACCAAACCAGCAATGCAAAAAATGTTAAAGGGAATATTTTAAGAGGAAGAGGAAAAGAACAGAGAGTAGATCATAAGTATAAAGAAACTAAAAATAGCAATAAGCCCAGCCAGCATAGCTCCGTGGTTGAGCATCAACCTATGAACCAGGAGGTCACGGTTCGATTCTCAGTCAGGGCACATGCCCGGGTTGCGGGCTCAATCCCCAGTAGGCAGCGTGCAGGAGGCAGCCGATCAACGATTCTTTCTCATCATTGATATTTCTATTTCTCCCTCTCCCTTCTTCTCTGAAATCTATTAAAAAACATATTAAAAATGATTTTAAAAAATAAAAATAGCAATAAGTAAATACCTGTCAAAAATAACCTTAAATGTAAATGGATTAAGTACTTCAGTCAAAAGACATAGGGTGACTGAGTGGATAAGAAAACATGACCCATATATATGGTCTCTACAAGAGATCCAACTCAGAACAAAAGATACACACAGATTGAGAGTAAAGGAATGGAAAAATATATTCCATGCAAATGGAAAAGGAAAAAAAAAGCTGGGATAGCAATCTATATATATAAAAGGCTAATATGTCAAGTGTCCCTCCTACTGTCTGACTGGTTGCTATGACATGCACTGACCACCAGGGGGCAGATGCTCAACGCAGGAGGTGCTGAGCTACAGTGACTTGGCAGCAGTGGTTCTTGGGTGATGCACCCTGAAACCAGAGAGGAAGGAGCCCAATTCCTTGTGGGGCCACACGATGGCACCTTCGGCCGTGGGTTATATTATTACTGGGGCACTGTTGACCCGAATCTGGTGTACTGCACACTTGCATTTGTGTCCCACGCTCTGTATAACAGCAACTTTGCAGAATGCCCTCTTGCACTCCAGGATCCCTCAGGGGATATTGGAGAGCCAGTTTTGGCCCAATCCCCACAGGCCAGACCGAGGGGCCCCACCTATTGGAGGGACCCCATTCACTCTGCAGATGCCAGGGCGGGACCACCAGAAGTCTGGCCCTTCTCGCCCAATCCCACCCACCGGCCACCTTCTAATTAATTTCCTTTCAATGTGTACAAATCCGTGCACCGAGTCACTAGTACTCCTATAAGACAAAATAGATTTTAAAACAAAGTCCATAACCAGAGACAAAGAAGGCCACTTCATAATATTAAAGGGAATGATTCAACAAGAAAATATATTCCTTGTAAATATATATGCACCCATATAGGAGCACCCACATACATTAAAAACTCTAGATGGAGTTTAAGGGAGAGATTGAGAACAACACAGTCATACTAGAGGTCTTTAAAACCCCACTGACATTAATGGATATATCTTCCAGACAAAAAATCAATAAGGAAACAGAAGCCTCAAATGACACACTAGATCAGATGGATCTAACTGTTATTTACAGAACATTTCACCTCAAAGCAACAGAATACACATTCTTCTCAAGCACATAAAGAACATTCTCAAAGATAGACCACATGTTAGGACACAAAACAAGCCTATACAAATTCAAGAAGATTGACATAATACCATGCATCTTCTCAGATCACAATGGCATGAAGTTAGAAACCAATGACAATAAAAAACAAAACATTCAAATACATGAAGGCTAAATAGCTTGTATTGAACAATGAATAGGTTACCAATGAGATCAAGCAAGAAATTAATAACTTCCTGGGAACAAAAGAAAATGAACACACAACCATTCAAAACCTATACAAAAGGAGTTCTGAGAGGGAAATTGATAGCACTACAGGCCTTCCTCAAACAACAAGAAAGAGCACTAACACTCTGTCTAACCCTACAGTTAAATGAATTAGAAAGAGCACTTCTAAAGGAAGTGGAAGGAAGGAATTAATAAACATTAGAGCAGAAATAAGTGACATACTTAAAAACACAGTAGAAAAGATCAATAGAACCAAGAGGTGATTCTTGAAAAGATAAACAAGATTGACGAACCCCTAGCCAGACTCATCAAGAAACAAAGAGAGAGGACCCAAATAAATAAAATCAGAGATGAAGGAAGCAATATAACAACAGACACCACAGAATACAGAGGATTGTAAGAAAATACCATGAATATGCCAACAAGCTGTACAACCTGGGTGAAATGGACAAATTTCTTGAAACATACAATCTTCCAAAACTCAATCAGGAAGAATCAGAAAACCTAAGTAGGCCAATAACAACTGATGAAATTGAAGCAGTAATTTAAAAACTTCCAACAAACAAAATTCCTGGACTGAATGGATTTACAGGTGAATTTTACAAAACATTCAAAGAAGAGCTAACACCTATCCTCCTCAAACTATTCCAAAAAATTCAAGAGGAAGGAACACTGTCAGGCTCTTTTTACAAATTCAGCCTTACCCTAATTCCAAAACCAGATAAAGACACTACAAAGAAAGAAAATTACAGGCCAATATCCCTGATGAACACAGATAATAAAATCCTCAACAAAATATTAGCAAATCAGCCTTACCTGGTTTAGCTTAGTGGATAGAGCGTCAGCCTATAGATGGAAGGGTTCCAGGTTCGATTCCTGTTGATGGCACATGCTCAGGTTGTGGGCTTGGTCCCCAGTAGGGGGCGTGCAGGAGGCAGCCAATCAATGATTCTCTCTCATCATTGATTTTTCTATCTCCCTCTCCTTTCCTCTCTGAATTCAATTTTAAAATATTAGCAAATTGGATCCTGTAATATATTTAAGAGATCATACACCATGATCAAGTGGGATTTATTCCAGGGATGCAAGGCTGCTACAATATTCACAAATCAATAAATGTGATACATTACATAAAAAAATTGAAAGATAAAAACCACATGATCATATCAATAGATGCAGAAAAAGCATTTGACAAAATCCAGCACCCTTTTTTTGATAAAAGTTCTCACTAAAGTAGGAATAGAGAGATCATACCTCAAGATAATACAGGCCATATATGACAAACATACACCCAACATAATACTCAATGGGTAAAAACTAAACATGTTTCCCTTAAGAACAGGAATAAGACAAGGATGTCCGCTTTCACCACTCTCATTCAACATAGTACTGGAAGTTCTAGCCACAGCAATCAGACAAGAAGAAGTAATAAAAGGCACCAAAATTGGCTTATTGCAACATGTCAGCCAGCAGAATGGCAGTGAGGAAAAGAGTGTAAGTAAAGGAGTGAGAGGAGAGTGTGTGGACATGTATGGTGTGTGTGTGGGTGAGTGAGGGACAGTTAGATCTTGCAGAAGTCTCGGGGACTGGCCGATCAGGCTCTCCTGGACAAGGAGCTGCTACTACTCCCACAGGCACTCCAAGGCTGGGCATGGCTCTGGCACAGAGACCATGCCATCTCAAAAGGGGGAGCAGCAGAGGCTAAGAGTGCTGCCAAACCAACACCCAGACTGGCCTGGGACACCACCCCCAAACCTGAGCAGTGAGCTGCTCATCAGCCATAATTTAGAAGGGACCTCCACTGTGTCCCCTCAGTGAGTGGCACACAACCTCGCTGCAGGCTCCCATATGTGCACAGTGAGTGCCCAGAGAGACCTGCACCACCCCACCCAGGCCTCAGGACCTGTGTGCTGTGAGTGATTGCCAGAGGCACCTCGCACAACACCCTACCCAGGCTGCAGAGCTGCACTGTAAGTGCATGCCAGAGGCACCTCGGCACCACCCTGCCACAGACGCTGGAGCTACACAGTGACCTGCATGCCAGAGGGCTCTGGGACCTCACAAGGAGTTGCACACCAAAGGAAATGTGCAAGTGCCCCCGCCAACCCTGAGCATTTACAGCAGACACCTGAGAGACAAGATCTGTGGGGGAAGGGAGAACAACTCAGAGCAGAGACAATAAAGGTGTTAGACTCAAAGCAGACCCAGCCTCTGGGCTAAGGAGTACCTGACCACTGGGCCACTAGGCACTTCAATCTCTTGGACCTCAATCAGGTTGCCCAGGGCCAGAAGAGACAGCAGCTCACATTACATAGAAACAAATACAAAAGGACAGCAAAAATGGGGAGACAAAAGCAATCCCCAAAGAAAAGAAAAGTGAGTGTCACCAGAAAAGGAACTAAATGAAATGGAGACAAATAATTTGTCAGATAAAGAATTCAGAGTAACGGTTATAAAGATGCTTAAACATCTGACAGAATTACAATCAGCTCAATGAGAATTATAAGAAGCTGAATGAGAAATTCACCAACATGGATAAGAATCAAGAGGAAATGAAGAAGAGGAAAAAAAACACATGAGGAAATGAAGAATGACATAGCTCCAATAAAGAACACCCTGGAAAGTTTCAACAGTAGACTAGAAGAAGCTGAGGACCAAATCAGAAAGTTAGAAGACAGGATAAAAAAATAACAACCAGCCTTGGCTGGTTTGGCTCAGTGGATGAAGCTTCAGGCTGCAGACTGAGGGATCTTTCTTGGGTTCAATTCCAGTCAAGGGCATATGCCTGGGTTGTGGGCTCAATCCCCAGTACAGGAGGCAGCCAATCAATGATTCTCTCTCATCATTGATGTTTCTCTCTCCCTCTCCCTTCCTCTCTGAAATCAATAAAAATATATTTAAAAAAAAGAAAAAAAGAAAAATAACACCCAATCTGAACAGTAATTGGGGGAAAAAAAGGCAAGCAGAGAGCTTAAAGGAGCTTTGGGGCAACATGAAAGGAAGCGACATCCTCATAATAGGGGTGCAGAAGGAGAAGAAGCTGAGCAAGGAATAGAAAATCTGTTTGACGAAATAATGACAGAAAACTTCCCTGATGTGGAGAAGAAAAATGGTCACCCAAGTCCAAGAAGCACAGTCTCAAACAAGATGAATCCAAAAAGACTCACACCAAGACACAGTATAATTAAAATGGTGTCAAAGACAAAGAATCTTAAGGGCTGCAAGAGATAGAAAGTTACCTACAAGGGATCTCTCATTAGAATATCAAATAATTTCTCAACAGAAATGCATCAGGCCAGAACGGAATGGAATGAAATATACAAAGTCATGAAAAGCAAGGGACTGAATCAAAAAATACTCTATCCAGCAAGGCTATCATTCAAACTTGAAGGTGAGATCAGGAGCTTCACAGACAAAAACAGGCTAAGAGAGTTTATTACCACCAAACCAGCAATGCAAGAAATACTAAAGGGAGTGATGTAAGAAAAAGGGATAGAAAGAGAGGGAGAAATGCAGACATAAAGCATAAAAATGGGGTGGGCGTGGACTATGGTTTCCCCCAACGACTGCGGCCCTGCAGGGAGAGATGGCGCTGGCCACCAAACGCAGCCTGGCTAAGCGGAACCTGGAGTCCCAAGGCCCCTGATCAGCCGCTCAAACCTTTCGGGAAAGTACCAGGAGCTCCGAGCGATGCCAGGAGAAGGAAAAGCTGGAGAAAGTCTGGTTGGCGCTGCAGCCCGGGACCTTGCTAGACCTTCTGCAGGTCGAAGGCATGAAGGCAGAAGAGGCTGAGCCATGGCTGTCGCCCCTGCGCCGGGTTCGTGGAGAAGCTCCAGGACGCGGTGAGGAAGCCCAGCGCTTCCCGGGAGCCCGCCGGCGGTGGCACCCCTCCTCTCTGCCCGCCTCTCCCATCCCGCCCGGGCCCCCCAGAAGACCCCCCTGCAGCTGAAGAGCCGCCTCCATACCCTCTGCCCTATAGCCCATCTCCGGGGTTGCCCAAGGGCCCCACCGCCCAGGGTGCCGCCGCCATCGCCTCCCCGTGGTGTCCCAGCCCCCCATTTCCTACAGCGGGCCTTTGGGCCCCCCTTTCCCGTCAGCCCAGCCGGGGCCCAGGGCTGCTGGGGCTACTCTTGGTCCCCCCCGCCTCTGGTGCCTCTGGCCCGGGCACCCCTTTGCGGGGCTGGACTCCCAGCCCTGGCTCATCCTCCACAGCCCTCCTATCCCTCGGGGGCCAAAACCTCCTTGCTCAGCCTCCCCACCCGAGGGAGGCTCCTCCCACCCTTCCCGCTGCCTCCGGGTCCTGCCTGGCCTGGCCTGGCCCTGGCCCTTCCCTACTCCCCTTGAACCATAGGCTTTGGCCCACCCTCGGCCGAGATGCGCGGTTCGATGGAAATGGAGTTGGCTCTCCCCATGGACTTGGAGGGCCCGGCTGGGGCCAGCAGGCCTGGAAAGGCACGGGGCGGGCACTGGGCTGACTGGCTGAGCCTGTCTGGTGCTGCCAGGCGGCGAGGCCAGCACCTCCCCGTGGCGTCTGCAGGAGCCACTGTGCACCCGAGACTGCCTGCTATACCTGCGAACAGACCGAGCACTGCCCCTGCTCGCCCTGCCCAGGTTTGGCATATTCCATGTGGGGCCACACCAAGGGATACCATCTCTGTGTCTCTCTGGTCCATTCAGGGATGTCCTGCCCCACGCACCATGGTCAGGGTTGGGTCACAGGGAGCCAACAGAGTTAGGAAAATACTCCATGATTTTTAAGTCAAAAAGCCATAATTGAACTCTGACGCGGTGGTGTCCGATAAACTTGTGTTATGCTGATGTGAGTGCCAGCAGCCAAGCCAGCGCAGTGAGAAGATGGGATTGTGAAGTGGGCCCCAGGCTCCGCCCGCGCTGGCTGGTGGGTACCTTGGACAGGAGGGTCACATTTAGGAGTGGGGGGACCTGCTCTTCTCTGGAGACCTCGGCTTCTGGTTGACTTTTTCTAAAGCCCACCTCAACCCTTTAGTGCCTTGAATCTCCTTCTAAGCAGCCCCTCCCTCATTCTCTTCCTCTGGCTCCCAGGATGGAACTCCCCCACCCACATATCCATCTAAAGACGCCCTAACAATGACCTCCTTGTGGTGCTAGAGACATTGTGCCATGTCATTGTCTGCGTCTTTGCATCTCTCTTGTCTTCAGAATGTCAAGGGCAAGGACTGTGACTCCGAGCACGCAGCCCCCAGCACATCAGAGGTTGAAGCATGTTAGGTGATAAAAACAACGGTTGACCAAAGTGGGTGATGCACAAAGCATGAGCTGGGTGGTTCCAGATGTGATCCAGGTCTCAGGGGCAGACCCTGGAGCTGTTATCTGTTAGGAAGTCCTATGTGCCTTGAAATGTCCACTACACTAGCACCTGGTGCCTGCCCACTCCCAGCCTGTGTGCCATCAATGGGTGTGCGGGCAAGATGCTTGATTCTCCATGTGGGTCCTTTGCCAATTGTGCTTGCTTCTCAGAAGTTATTTATAAAGAGCAATCACTAATGGACTCTGCTGGTTTGAGTGCCTCAAAACTGGACAAATGACCACTTATGTTGTATAAATAATTGCCAATAAACTGAGGAGCTCTGTAAAAAAAGAATAAAAATGGCACCAGGCTGATATGGCTATGTGGTTAAGCATCGACCTATGAACCAGGAGGTCACAGTTCGATTGCCGATCAGGGCACATGCCCAGATTGTAGGTCACTCTCCAGTATGGAGCATGCAGAAGGCAGCCAATTAATGGTTCTCTTTCATCACTGATGTTTTTATCTCTCTATCCCTCTCCCTTCCTCTCTGAAATCAATAAAAAAAATTTTAAGTTAAATAAATAAATAATAAAAATGGCAACAAACAAGTACCTATCAATGATAACCTTAAACATAAATGGATTAAATGCCCAATCAAAAGATGGGGTGGCTGAAACTTCCGCTTCTAGCTTTTTTATTATCTTCGCCCTGTTTTCTTCTGCTCCAAAGCACACCTTTTGTTGGCCAGGAGGAAGCAAAATAAAGACTTCATAATATGAAGAAGAAGAAAAAAGATAGGGTGGCTGAATTGATAAGAAAACATGACCCATATATATATGGTGACTACCACCTCAGAACAAAGTACTCACACAGACTGAAAATGAAGTGTAAAGGTCAAATTGCCCCAGCTCGTTTGCAACTCAGTAGGACTTAACTGCTACTGTTAGAGATAAGGAAATAGTTATGCTCTAGCCAAAACTTATGAGTCTGTATCTTGTGTTGAGAAATAGAGCAACAAACTTTGTACGTCACCTTTTGCGATTTTGTGAATAAAAGCTTGCTTCTGCATCTGGTCAGGGCTATAGTGTCAGTCCTCACTTCGGTGGGGTGCTGGCCAGCTTCAATAAATCCTCGCTTGCTGCTTAAGACCTAATTGGAGTCCGTGGTCTTATTCTCACGAATGTTGGTCCACAACAGGAGTGGGAAATTTTTTTCAGGCAAATGTAAATGGAAAAAAAGCTGGGGTAGCAATACTTATAACTGACAAAATAGCCCTCACAGTGAAGGCCATAACAAGAGATAAGGAAGGCCATTTCATAATACTAAAGGGACCAATACAACAAGAGGATATACCTCTGGTATGCACCCAATGCAGGAGCACCCAAACACATAAAATAACTTCAGGAAGATATCGAGGGAGAGATCAACAACAATAAAATCATAGTAGGGACTACCCCATTGACATAACTGGATAAATCTCCTAGACAAAAAATCAACAAGGAAACAGCAATCCTAAATGACTCACTAGATCAGGTGGAACTAATTAACATCTTTAGAACATTTCACCCCAAAGCTACTGAATTCCATTCTTCTCAAGTGCACATGGGATGTTTTCAAAGGTAGCCCACGTTAGCACACAGGCTAAGACTCTATAAATTCAACAAGATTAAAATCATATCAAGCATCTTCTCAGATCACAGTGATATAAAATTAGAAATCAACTACAATAAAAACACTCAAAACCAATAAAACACACAGAGGCTAAACAGCATGCTATTAAACAGTGAATGGGTTACCAAAGAGATCAAAGAAGAAATTTAAAAAAAAACATCCTGGAAACAAATGACAATGAAAGCACAACAATCCAAAATCTATGTGACACAGTGAATGCAATGCTGAGAGGGAAGTTCATAGGACTTCAGGCCAACCTCAAAAAAAAGGAAAAACTTGTAATAAGTTATATAACCCTACAACTTAAAGAATTAGAAAAAGACCAACAAGAAAGCCCATAGTACACAGAAGGAAGGAAATAATAAAGACCAGAATGGAAATAAATGACTAGAGAGAAAAAATACAAAAAGTCAATGAAACCACGAGCTGGTTCTTTGAAAGGATAAACAAGATTGATGAACCCCTAGCCAGGCCCACCAACAAAGAAAGAGAGAGGACCCAAATAAACAAAATCAGAAATGAAAGAGGTGAATTAACAACTGACCCCACAGAAATACAAATGATTGTAAAAAAAAATACTATAAATAACTGTGTTAGAACCTGATGAAAAGAATATATTCCTAGAAATATACAACCTTCCAAAACTCAAACAGGAAGAATGAGAAAACTTGATAAGGCTGATAACTACTTATGAAGTTGAAGCAGTAATCAAAAAATTTCCAGCAAACAAAAGCCCTATCCTGATGGCTTCACAGGGCAGTGTTACCAAACATTCAAAGAACTAACACCTATCCTCTTCAGACTATTCCAAAAATTTCAAGAGAAAGAAACACTTCCAAGCTCTTTCTATAAAGCCAGCATTACCAGATAAAGACACTACAAAGAAAGAATTACAGGTCAATATACCTGATGAACATAGATTCTAAAATCCTCAACAAAATATTAGCAAATCGCATCCAGCAATACATTAAAAGATCATACACCACAACCAAGTGGGATTTATTACGAGGATGCAACGCTGGTACAATATTAACAAATCAATAAATGTGATACATCACATTAACAGACTGCAAAACAAAAATCACATGATCATATCAATTGGGGCAGAAAAAGCATTTCACAAAAGCCAACACCCTTTTTTGTAAAAACTCTCAGCAAAGTGGGAATAGAGGGATCATACCTCAACATAATAAAAGCTTTATATGACAAACCTGCAGCCAACATCATACTCAATGGACAAAAACTAAAACTATTTCTCCTAAGAATAGCAACAACACATTGTATCTATTGAGACTGGATGCCCACTCTCACCACTCCTGTTCAACATAGTACTAGAAATGCTAGCCTTAGAATCCAACAACAAGAAGAAATAAAAGGCATCCAGCCCTAACTGGTTCTGCTCAGTGGATAGAGTGTCGGCCTGCGGACTGAAGGGTCCCAGGTTTGATTCCCATCAAGGGCATGTACCTTGGTTGCGGGCACATCCCCAGTGAGGGGTGAGCAGGAGGCAGCTGATTGATGTTTCCAACTCTATATGCCTTTCCCTTCCTCTCTGTAAAAATCAATAAAATACATTTTTTTTAAAAAGGCGAAGTAAAACTGTTACTATTCACAGATGACATGATACTGTATATAGAAAACCCTAAGACTCCATTAAAAAAAAAAACTACTAGATTTAATAAATGAATTAGGCAATGTAGCAGGATACAAAATTAACACCTCAAAATCTGGGGCATTTTTATACTTCAATAATGAACTCACACAAAGAGAAAAAAACATTTTAAATCCCATTTACCATGGGATTAAAATACCTGGGAATAAACTTAACACAGTAGTTTTATTACTAGCTTTATCCAGTAGCCAGATAAGTTTCTATTGAATGAGTACAAAAAAGTTTTATATAAATGTTAAAGGAATGACTTAAAATTAAATACCATTGCATTTTGAAGTTATTTATTACATGTTCTTAGATGCTAATATCTTTTTAAAGTATGATACTTTGTAAAACACTGTGTAATATGAAAACACAAGAATTTTCATGATCTGTCCACAATATGTTAACTAAGAAGGTAAAAGACCTGTACTTAGAAAACAACAGGACATTGAAAAAGGAGATAAAGGAAGATATAAACAAGTAGGAAAACATACCATGTTCATGGATTGGTAAAGTAAACATCATTAAAATTTCCATACCACCCAAAGCAATCTTTAGATTCAATGCAATCTCTATTAAAATAACAACATATTTCACAGATCTAGGACAAATTCTCCAAAAATTTATATGGAACAAAAAAAGACCCCAAGTAGCTGCAGCAATCCTGAGAAAGAACAAAGTTGGTGGAATCACAACATCAGATATCAAATTATGTTACAAAGTCACTATTCTCAAAACAGCCTGGTACTGGCACAAGAACAGGCATATAGATTAATGGAACAGAACAGGGAACACAGAAATTGAACCAAGACATTACACTCAATTAATATTTGGCAAAGGAGGCAAGAGCATACAATGGAGTCAAGATGGTCTCTTTAATAAATGGTGCTGGGAAAATTGGACAGATACATGCAAAAAAAAAAAAATGAAACTAGACCACCAACTTACACCATATACAAAAATAAACTCAGAATGGATAAAATACTTAAATGTAAAATGGGAAACCATAAAAATATTGAAAGAATCCATAGGCAGGAAAATATCAGACATATCTCATAGTAATATGTTTACTGATACATCTCCTAGGACAATGGAAAATAAGAAAATAAACAAATGGGGAAAAATGGCGACTGGCAGGAAGGAGGTGAGGGATAGGGAATGAGTGAGTGAGGGGATGAAAGGAGAGTGTGTGGAGGTGTATGGTGTGTGTGTGAGCGAGTGAGGGGCATTTAAATCCGGCAGGAACAGCAGGAGTTGGCAGACCAGGCTCTCTGGAACAGGGAGAGACTGCCACAGCTGTGAACACCACCCAGAATGCAGGACTCGGGGGCGAAGCCCACACCATCTTGAAGGGGATAGTGGCCTCTTCTAGGAACTCATCAGCACCACCACCCAGACAGGCCTAGGACACTGCCTGCGCTACCCGGCAGCCACTCCAGCAAAAATCCTGCTGCCCCACCTGCAGTCTCGCAGACCCCGGGAACTCCACCGCCAACGGAGCACGGTGCCTGCAGCAGTAAGTGCAGCCTCTCCCTGCCCAGCAGCAAACCTCCGACCTCACATTCGCGCATCTCCAGCTCCCAGCTCATCTCATTTGCGCATATTTGCGCACAGGTTACCCAGGTGCACAGCTCCACAGATTTCTCTGGGGAGCCACCATGGGCCCCAGCTCAACATACTCACGCGTATCTGCACACAGGTCGCCCGGGTGCGTGGTTCAAGAGACTTCTCTGGGGAGTCTCTGAGGGCCCCAGCTCAGCACAGTCACACGTATCTGCCCAGGTCGCCCAGGCGTGCGGCTCCACAGACTTCTCTTGGGAGACACTGAGAGCCCCAGCTGGATGTGATTTTCTGCCTACCTCACAACTCCAGAACTCTGGACACCACAGTCACGCCTTTCCAGAACGCAGGCCTCCTGAGCCCGACCACCCGAACAGACAGATCCTGGGTGCCACTGTGAGTCCCCACTAGGCACACATGATTTCAACCAAGGGCACACCAAAAATTGGGACACCCCCTCCACAGCTGCTGACTTCTAGACACCTCAGTTGCACCTTTCCAGCTCGCAGACCTACATCAAGAGAACCCAGATAGCTCAAGTATGGAGCTACACTAGACTACCAAACTCAGAAGACCTGAGAGGTCACACCAGTAGCACCATTCCCAAAAGAAACTAGATAGCAAAGCAATCAGAGCTACAATTAAAACATTACAGCAAAACATGGGAAGACAAAAAAGCAATCCACAAAGGAAAGAAAAAGAGGAATCACCAGACAGGAAGTTAAATGAAATAGAGGCTACTAACTTATAGGAGAAAGAAGTCAGAGTAATGGTTATAAGGATGCGCAAACAGCTGGAAGACAAATACACACAACTCAATGAGAATTATAAGGAGCTGAATGAGAATGTCACCAATATGAAAAGGAACCAAGAGGAAATGAAGAACGGCATAGCTGCAATAAAGAACACAATGGAAGGCTTAACAGTAGCCTGAAAGAGGCTGAGGACTGCTTCAGTGAATTAGAAGACAAGGTAGGAAAAAACACACAAACACAGGAGCAACTGGAAAAAAAATTAAGAAGCAAGAGGAGAGCCTATGGGAGCTTTGGGACAACACAAAACGAAACAACATTCACTTAATAGGGATACCAGAAGGAAAGGAGAAGAAGCAAGGAATAGAAACCTGTTTGAAGAAATAATGACAGAAAACTTCCCTGAAATCGGCCAGGAAAAAACTACACAAGTCCCAGAAGCACAGAGAGTGTCAAACAAGATGAACCCCAAAAGACCAACACCAAGACACATCATAATTAAATTGGCAAACACCAATGATAAAGTAAGAATCTTAAAGGCTGCCAGAGAGAGACAGAAAATTACCTACAAAGGATCTCCTATTAGAATATCAGCTGACTTCTCAACAGAAATACACCAGGCAAGAAGGGAATGGAATGAAATATACAAAGCGATGCAAAGCAAGGGAATGAATCCAAGAATACTATAACCAGCAAGGCTATCATTCAAAATTGAAGGTGGAATCAGAAGCTTCACAGACAAAAAAGGGCTAAGAGAGTTTATTATTACCAAGCCAGCAATGCAAGAAATGCTAAAGGGACGGCTGTAAAAAGAAGAAACAGAAAGACAAGAAAAAACACAAACATTAAGGATAAAAATGACCACAAGCAAGTACTTTTCAATAATAACACTAAATGTAAATGAATTGAATGCTCCAATCAAAAGACACAGGGTAGCTGAATGGATAAGAAAACAGGACCCATATATCTGCTGTCAGTAAGAGACCCACCTCAGAACAAAGGATTCACAGAAATTGAGAGTGAAGGGATGAAAAAAAATTTTTTAGGCACATGGAAATGAGAAAAAAGCTGGGGTTGTGATATTTATATCTGACAAAATAGATTTCAAAGTAAAGGCCATAACAAGAGATAAGGAAGGCCACTACATAATACTAAAGGGAGCAATTCAACAAGAATGGTAAACATATATGCACCCAATACAGGAGCACCAAAATACATAAAAAAACTTCTTGATGATATCAAGGGAGAGATCAATAGCAATACAGTCATAGTAGGGGACGTTAATACTCCACTGACACCACTGGATAAATCCTCTAAACAAAAAATCAGCAAAGAAACAGCAATCCTAAATGACTCACTAGATCAGATGGACTTAATTGACATATTTCATCCCAAAGCTACAGAATATACATTCTTCTCCAGGGCACATGGGACATTTTCAAAGATAGACCATATATTAGGACACAGGTAAAGTCTCTTCAAATTCAAGAGAATAGAAATCATAGCAAGCATCTTCTCAGACCATAATGCCATAAAACTAGAAATCAACTACAATAAAAATATTGAAAAAAATCAAACACTTGGAGGCTAAATAGCATGTTATTAAACAATGAGTGGGTTACCAGAGAGATCAAAGAAGAAATAAAAAGCATCCTGGAAACAAATGACAATGAAAACACAACAATCCAAAATCTATGGGACACAATGAAAGAAGTCTGAGAGGGAAGTTCATAGCTCTACAGGCCTACCTCAAAAAAACAAGAGAAGGAGAAACAAAGATGGCAGCATAGGTGAACACCGGAATTGCTGCTGGGCACAACTATATCAAAACCACAACGAAAAGAAAAAACTGACACCACCCAGACCCACAGGAAGGCTGGCTGAGTGGAAATTCTACAACTAGAAAGAGACTGAGATGCAGAGGAGGTGCAGAAATAAAGTGCAGAGGTACGGAGGCGCGTGCGAAGGGGCTCGCGGAAAGGGCTGGCAGCATTTTGTACTGGAGGGAGGCACAAGCTCCCGATGGCTCTGAACTCCAGTTCCAGGTGAGTATCTGGGGACTCAGAACCATACAGGGAGGAACACGATTGTCAGGCACCATCGGGCACTGTCTGGCACCGTCGGGCACCAGGAGGAACTCCAGAGCGGCTTGAGACCATGTACCTCTTAGGGCAGAGCTGAGAAGCAGCCATAGCTCGTTGCTCTGCCCTGTAGACTCCCTGAGAGCCTGCCCCACCCAAGCTGCCCACAGAGGCTTTTGCATATAAAAGGCTGAGTACCCTCAGGCAAAGGATAAAATAGCACCTCCTTGGAGATACAAGAGCCAGTGTACCCAGGGGTCTGAGTGGTACAATCCTAAATACAACTACTCAGATTCATAAGGGACACACTTAGGGCAGACTCCATGAGCACCAAAGCCCCACTGAAACAACTCTTCCCCATAAGGGTGTCTCCAGCACAGAAGTTCTCCCACTGTAGACACAGCTGATTCACACAACCAAATGGTTTGGAGGTCATTTCCTCTCAGTGATCATCTATCACAGAAAGCCACTCTATCAACACAGGGAAGCAGCCAATATGTGGAGACAAAGAAACGGATCACAAATGACAGAAAAGGAGGAAAGCAAACGACAGGATATAGAGTTCAAAACCACGGTTATAAGGTTTTTCAAAAATTTTCCAGAAACAGCTGATAAACTTAGTGAGACCCTCAATAAATCTAATGAGACCCTCCAGGATATGAATAAGGACCAACTAGAAATTAAGTATACACTGACTGAAATAAAGAATATTATACATAGATCCAACAACAGATTAGAGGAACGCAAGAATCAAGGCAAAGAATTGAAATACGAAGAAGCAAAATACACCGAACTGGAAAAGCAAAAAGCAAAAAGAATCCAAAAATATGAAGACAGTGTAAGAAGCCTCTGGTACAGCTTCAAGCATACCAACATCAGAATTATAGGGGTGCCAGAAGAAGAGAGAGAACAAGATATTGAAAACCTATTTGAAGAAATAATGACAGAAAACTTCCCCTACCTGGTGAAAGAAATAGACTTCCAAGTCCAGGAAGCGCAGAGAACCCAAACAAAAGGAATCCACATATGACCACACCAAGACACATCATAATTAAAATGCCAAGAGCAAAAGACAAGGAGAGAATTTTAAAAGCAGCAAGAGAAAAGCAGTCAATTACCTACAAAGGGGCACCCATACGTCTGTCAGCCAATTTCTCAACAGAAACTTTGCAGGCCAGAAGGGAGTGGCAAGAAATATTCAAAGTGATGAATAGGAAGAACCTACAGCCAAGATGACTTTACCCAGCAAAGCTATCATTCAGAATTGAAGGTCAGATAAAAACCTTCACAGACAAAAAAAAAGCTAAAGGAGTTCATCACCACCCAACCAGTATTATATGAAATGCTGAAAGGTATCCTTTGAGAAGAGGAAGAAGAAAAAGTAAAGATAAAAATTATGAACAACCAATACATATCTATCAACAAGTGAATCTAAAACTCAAGTGAATAAACAATTTGGTGAACAGAATATACTGGTAAATAGAATAAAATCAAAGGCATAGAAAGGGATTGGACTGACAATTTTCAAGGGGAAAAGGGTGTTGGGGGTGCGGGAAGAGACTGGACAATAATTGTACACCTATGGATGAGAACAGCAGGGGTGGGGGGGGCGTTAAGGACGGGGGTGGGGTGGGGACTGGGAGGAGGGGAGCTATGGGGGGAAGAGGAACAACTGTAATAATCTGAACAATAAAGATTTTTTAAAAATTAAAAAAATTAAAAAAAGAGAAACTGGTAATAAATGATCTAACCCTATAACTCAAAGAGTTAGAAAGAGAGCAACAAGAAAAGCCCACAGTATACAGAAGGGAGGAAATAATAAAGATCAGAGCAGAAATAAATGACATAGAGACCAAAAAAACAATACAAAAGATCAATGAAACCAAGAGATGGTTCTTTGAAAGAATTAA
>PVJC01034538.1:0-18764 GCA_004026665.1 Murina feae | reverse complement strand
AAAAGAGAACAACATGCAGGGGAGGGCAAGAGTCTGAGAGATCAACATAGAGGGGGTGCCTGCTCCAAGCCTCCACGGTGTGCCTGGGGGCAGGTCCCCGGCAGGTAGACACACACAGGAGGACTGCTCCGAGCCTCAGATGCGGCTGGGGGCAGGTCCCCAGTGGTGACACACACACATACACACACACACACACACAAAAGGTGCCTGGCAGACTGGGGCCATCATAGGACATCCACTGAGGGGTCCCAGACTGTGAGAGGGCACAGGCCGGGCTGAGGGACTCCCTCCACTCCGAGTGCACAAATTTTTGTGCACCGGGCCCCTAGTCAATAATGAAAGAGAATCAGTGATTGGCTGCCCCCTGCATGCCCCCTAGTGGAGTTTGAGCCCACAACCTGGAAATGTGTGCTGACCAGGAACCTCCTGGTTCATGGATTGATGCTCAACCAAGGAGCCAAGAATTTTTAAAACATGCAATACCTGACTATTTAATAAGGGGCATTATCCTCTTTTCTCTTAGACTGTCAAATTAAAAAAAAAAAGACAACAGCCAACAGAACAATAGCTGTCCAATATGAATAAATCAAAATTAAACCTATTGTTTTTGTTAGATTAGCAATAAATATATTTTTGGTATGACAAAGAATTTCAGTAATTAGTTTATGTGTGCCATGAGATGAAAGAGGTTGAAAATTGCTGGTATAAGGCACAGAGGTAAATAATGACCATCCTAATCAAGAGTTTTTATCAGCTAGCAGACAGAACACTCCAAAGATAGTTTCTTGAGGGAAATGCCTCAATAATTATCCAGGATCACTCAACAAAAACTACACGCTCCATCCTACTCTTTGGAATGAGACATCTGGTGGGAGCAATGCTCTCCTTGGGGTTGCTACTCACTTTTTTCCCTTGTTAAAGGATCATTTTTGTCACTTGGTAGTTGTTAACAAAGCAAGGAAAGAGCGCACTCTTCACAGATACTTACTGCAATAAAAAGTACTCCTAAGTCATTCTTTAATAGCAACTTTCGAAGAGTTGCTGTTCACAGAGTATATGCTCCAAGAGACTTTAATGAGTGCTATGTGAAAAAGCATTACCATATTACATTTGGTAATATAGGGTTAAGGAGATTTAAAAGGTCTGTTTACTGCAGACCTTCTCAGACTCTTAAATATACTAATCTTAAGTAATAAAAGGGTAATATTGAAATTAACCGTTTCTCTGGGACGGAGTAAGCCACGCCCACCAGCCAATTAGAGCGGCTGTATGCAAATTAGCCCAGCCAACATGGCGGCCGCCACTCACGGACCTGAGTAAACGGCAGATTCCATTGCTGCAGGAGTGAAAGTGGAACTGTCTGCGCACCAGTTTGAGTTATTCTGCCTCAAAGCAAAACATGTTTGAAACAAAATAACAATCATAGAATCCTCCGGAGCTGAAGGAACAGCAGGCCGGGCCTGAGTCTAAGAGTATAACATTGTTTCATTATAGAAGCCGCGAGCTGAAGCAGAGAGGAGGCTTCGTAGAGTAGGAGGCCTCGCCTTAAAGGAACAGCATCAATTATAGAAGATAAACACCAAAAACCTGCATCCAGCCAGCCTTCCTGGGACATTGGGTCAATGGGAGCTGTGGGCAGCCTTAAAGCCTGAATGCGACAATCAGCCTGTCACCCACGCTGGCCACAGCCCAATGGGGTGAGGGACGTTCCTGGGGGGCTTGGCCAGCCTGGAGACAGCCATCAGCCCCTCACCCAGCCTGGTCAGGCACACCAGCAGGTGGACATCCCCAGAGGGGTCCCAGACTGTGAGAGGGCACAGGCCAGGCTGAAGGACCTCCCGAGTGCACAGAGCGGCTGTAGGGCGGAACAGCGCAGGACCCAGGACCAGTGAGTGGGAAAGAGGCAGCAGGGTTGGTGGCCTGCTTGGCGGCTCCTCAGGCCCTTTGCGGGGCACCGGGGAGCAGGAAAGAGGCAGCGGCCTGCTTGCCGGCTGCCCAGGCCCTTTGAGGGGCATCGGGGAGCCGGAAAGAGGCCGTGGGGGGTCTTGGCCTGCTTGGCGGCTGCCCAGGCCCCGTGCAGGGCATCGGGGAGCGGGAAAGAGGCAGCGGAGTGTCAGCGGCCTGCTTGGTGGGCTTCCCAGGCCCCTTGCGGGGCACCGGGGAGTGGGAAAGCAAGGCAGCAGGGTACCGGTGAGTGGGAAAGAGGCAGCGGGGGCGACTTGGCCTGCTTGGTGGCTGCCCAGGCCCTTTGCAGGGCACCAGGGAGCAGGAAAGCAAGGCTGCAGGGGCCGGGGTCCTGCTTGGTGGCTCCCCAGACCCCTTGGCGGCACCAGGGAGTGGGAAAGGAAGGCAGCAGGGGACTGGTGAATGGGAAAGAGTTGGTGGCCTGCTTGGCGGCTCCCCAGGCCCTTTGGGGGGCACTGGGGAGCGGGAAAGCAAGCTCTTGGGGGCTTGGGGGTCTGCTTGGCGGCTTCCCAGGTCCCTTCTGGGGATCAGGGAGCAGGAAAAGGCTGGCCTGACCACAAGGCGGGGTTTTCCCTGCTTTCTGGTGGCTGGAGGAAGATGGGCAGTAGGCAAGCTTGGGAGGCAGGCAGCACCCAGCCCTGGCCACAGCTCAAAAAAAGAGAACAACATGCAGGGCAGGGCAAGAATCTGAGAGATCAACATAGAGGTGGTGCCTGCTCCAAGCCTGGGGGCAGGCCCCCAGCAGGTAGACACACATAGGAGGACTGCTCTGAGCCTCAGATGCAGCTGGGGGCAGGTCCCCAGTGGTCACACACACACACACACACACACACACAAGGCGCTTGGCAGACTGGGGCCATCATAGGACATCCACTGAGGGGTTCCAGACTGTGAAAGGGGGCAGGCTGGGCTGAGGGACCCCCCCTCCCCCCCGTGCACGAATTTCGTGCACCGGGCCCCTATTGTATATTATAATCTCCTAAGGGGGGATGCAGGATGCAGCGCTTCCTAATCCTAGGTCCCTTGTTCCACAGACTGGCACAGAGGACCATTGTTCCCCAGAACACACTTCAAGGAATTAAAGTCTTATAATTTAAAACAACAGGCAAGAGCAACATTGGACCAGTGTGCTTCTAATATACATTAATACTTTTTATGGCAGTAAAAATTCTTGTTTGTTTTGGCTATTGCAACCACTGTTTGTCCAAGAAAAACAAACCCATTGCAAACCAAGGTAAACAGAAAATGGCAGTTCTTGGTAAAACACAGGATTATCCTTCAGACTCCAGAGTCAGAGAATATAACAGAGCTTTAGGAGATTCTATCGCCACTGTAAAGTCAGAACTTGTGATTAAAGGAACATATGGTTAATTACCTACCCTTTCCCCCTATCTACCTGTTCTGTTTTTCTTTGTTTGGAAGAGCTTTATCTATACTGATCAAGAGGTGTCTGCATAGTCCTTACTCTATGTTCCCTTTAAGTAGCTAATAGTATTAATTGCTATCTCCTAAGTCCAAGTTCTCAAAATGAAGAGAATCTTGATTGCCAGCTTGGTCAGGTTTTCACCTACCTCCAGTTTATTCAGATATGGCTAGAGAGTCCATGTGCTGTAGACATGAAGATTTAGGCCTACCCCTCAGTAGCATGAAAGGAATGAGTCTTTCTTAGAACGAAGGGGCTATAGGATGAGTAGTTACCACCAAAGTAACATTCATCATGGTTTTTTTATAAGAATCATCTTAGAAGGAAGGGCAACCTTAACTGTGTATTTCATATATTGACAATAGCAAATTGATTTAGAAAAAATATCCATAGAATCTATTTATGAATCTATTGTGAACATTGTGTCAGGCATTATCATTCTTTGTTAGAATCTACTTCTACTTCTGGGTATAAGGATTCCCTGCCCCTTTAAATTAGATGTGTCCATGTGATTTAACTTGGCCAATGAAATGTGACAGGGGACACTTTGCTATAGGATTGAGACTGAAGCAGCCTTAAAGTGCCAAGCCAGATCAGGGACAGCTGGCAGATCTCCAGTGGACTTAAAATAAGTACTTTTATTCTGTAGATCCCTTGAAATTTTGGTGATGTATGTTACCCTATATAATCCTATATAATAAAAGGCTAATATGCAAATTGACCAAACGGCAGAACAACTGGTTGTTATGATGCTCAATGCAGGAGATGCCCCCTAGTGCTTAGTGCGCTCCCACCGGGGGAGCACCACTTAGCCAGAAGCCGGGCTCATGGCTGGTGAGTGCAGTGGTGGTGGTGGGAGCCTCTTCTGCCTTTGCAGCAGCACTAAGGAGCAGTGAGCTGAGCGGTAAGGAGCAAGAGGGCGCAGGTCTGGCTGAGGGACCCTCTAAGTGCACAAATTTCGTGCACCAGGCCTCTAGTTATATTACAATCTAGCCTATCCTGACTAATACAAACATCCTTGAAATGAACATAGGTTTGAAACGGCAATGAAGATTAAATGTTATGATGAGCTGGTATTGAGAGGCCATGAGTTTGGTGACCTAGGTGTATGTGCAAGATCCCCCAATTTCCATTTCAATTGACTGGACCCTTGTGACACATTTTGGTAAGTAATCTTCCTTCTCCATGACAGAAATTTTAAATATTTTGTAAAGACTAACACAAATATTATTTTCACATGCTTTCGTTTTATATCATTAAGTGTTATTAGAAGATGATCAATTTTCTCCAGTATTTTTTTTTTATTGAACTAGGTATGCCACATCTATTACATTGCAATTATGCACATTACATCAGATGACCACCAATGACATATCTTTTTAAGAATTATTATACTGTGCTCAGCTGTTATCTTGAAAAAATAGTTCAGGTAGGGGACACAGCTGGTGACCTTTTCTTACACAACCTTAACTTTGCTCAGATACCCCACTGCCATATGCCCCAGAGCAAGTTCATCTGTTCTCCAGCCCTAAGGGTGGGCTCAATGGTCTCAGGGTAACCCCATTTTCACTGCCACTCATTGGTTCAGATATAGGCATGGAAGAAGTCTGCTGTAGGGTTTGTAAGACCCATTTCCTTTTCCCTAAGAGTTAAGGGAAGAGGTGGTTTCTCCTCCCCGCCCCATTTCCTCTGAATATTGTCCCTTTTGGATGTTAGCACTCTTCTTGCCATTAGCCTGAGGATGAAACCAGAGGAATCTTGGAGGAGAGCCTTGATATAGAAAGAAGCAGGATTCTAGAAAGTTGTGTTAAGCTACTGAATCTCCCAATGCTGAAGTTCTCCCTCTCTGGACTTTTTGTTACACAGGATATAGTTCAATTGAATCAGAATTTCTGTTACACGCAGCTAAAAGCATCCTAGCTAATACTTGAATAATAAACTTATCTTTCTAGATTAGCAAATGCCTTATTATGTTGCCTTCACTTTATGTTCTTCACTTAAGAAATTTCTAGGGGCGGGGGATGAGTGGAGGTGGAAGAAGGCATAGAGGGGATAAATGTGATGAAAAAAATTAAAAGTTAAAAAAAAGAAAGTTCTAAATCTTTATCCATGAATTATGATAGAGATTAGATAACAAAACTCCAGTAGTTTCTGCAATGATAACTGGACTCTTTAATCACCAGCATTCTTTCAAATACTGTGAGCAGTTCCAGAATAGAGAAGTTGATTAAACATGTTTTACTTCACAGTCAATTTATGGTCAAACTTCAAAGATTCAAAACCATGGCCTGTCAAGTAGGAAAATGGAAATTGAAAATCTGCTTTGCTAATGCCTGACAGGGTTTGATTCCTGCTGGTAATGGATCAGGGAAAGGAGATGAGTAAGCACTGCCTGGTACACACTGGTAATACCAGGAGTCCTGGAAGTAAGTGAAAATCAAGGTGGTTTATTTTAAATCTTCAAATTGTAATCACAGTATTTAGGTATGCGACAGGCTTTTCAACAGGTTCTTAGAGAATTATTTGTGTATTTGTTTTTCTATCCTCCTAGATTGCAAGCTCCTTGCGGGCAAGGATTGTTTATCTCGTTCTTCACTGCTCCAAAGCCTAGGGCAATGCCTGGCATGGAGTAGGTACTTAGGAAAATAATTTCATATGAACAACAACAAAAAGTGAAGAATAGCATATTCTAAATATATGGAATTACTTTCTGGACACCTGATATAAAAGGTTTAGTGTAGAGCAAACACGTCAAACTCAAAGGCTAACACTGACCAAATAAACAAGGTTTAAGTGTATGTGGGCCACAAAAAAACCAAACTTCAATTTTCATAGAAATGTAGATTTATTCCAATAGAGACATGCTGAATACAAAGGGCTGAAATGCATAATCATTAACATAAAATAATAGAACATTTCAATAAAAATTAATTTTTCTTGAACATTAACTTACCAGACAATAACTGCACAAATTAATAAGCGTAACACAAATAAACCTATTTTTCTTGTTTTCCGAAAGCAAAATATTTCCTGTTGCGTACGCTAAACAAGTCCAAGACTAATGATGTGGCAATCGGCTGCTAAAGTTATTCGCTGCTAGTATTAGTGGAGAGAAATGGTGCGCCTACGCGTAAGGGGAGTAAGGGAAATGAATGCAACACGATTATAGTAATCAGTCATTAGTGAACATTGTAGTTCATATTAATAATTACGTATAACAGGATATTATAAAAATTAAGTTACGAAATTTTTATTAAAACGTTTCTTACTGTTATATTGGCTGGGCCGCAAAAGTATTTGTTGTGGGCTGCATGCGGCCCACAGGCGGGCCACAAGTTTGACATGCGTGGTGTAGAGGAAAAAAAAATCTGACACAGGTAACAGAAAAAAATGTTATTTAATAACACTATATTGGGAACTTATTTTTTTAAATTGAAATATAATTAACATATAACATTATGTATGTTAAAGGTGTACAATGTGTTGATTTGATAAATTTATATATTGCAATATGATTACCACCACAGTGTTAGCTAACACCTTACACAAAGGTCCACTGCCTTACACAAAATCATAATTTCTTTGTTCTAATGAGAACATTTGAGATGCAGTCTTTTAGCAACTTTCAAGTATAGAATACAGTTGGCCTTTGAACCACATGGGTTTGAATTGTTCAGGTTCACTTATGTACTTTTTTCAATAAATATTGATTTATTTATTGATTTATTTCTCTTATGATTTTCTTAAAAATTTTAGCTTACTCTATTGTAAGAATACAGTATTGTAATTCATATAACATACAAAACATGTATTAGTTGACTGTGTTATTGGTAAGGTTTCTGGTCAACAGTAGGTCAGTAGTAAACTTTCGGGTAAGTCAAGTTGTACCTGGACTTTCAAATGCACGGGGGTCAGCGCCCCCCATCCCTGCATTGTTCAAGGGTCCGGACCTCAATGAAAGAATTCCTTCTACAGGCGGAGCTCATGTAGTCAGGTGTGGGTAAGATGGGGTGACACTCTCATGTAACAATAGTTATGACCTTTCCTGTAGAGTAGCTACAGGCTTTGCACACCTTGTCTCATTTTGTCCTCACAATAATCTCGTAGTCTCAATGGCCTCATTTTATCCAGGCGGAAACTTAGCATCCACAGGGGTGACTCGGTCCAGGGTCATACAGTGGAATCTAGACTGGAAACGTTTCCCAAATTCCGAAGGCCCCTGTCTTAACTACCCAAAGGGAAAGGGGGTGGTGTGTGGGGGTTGGACGATTAAACTCATTTTGGGGTCCCATCCAGTAAATATGCCTGAACCAAAAGCTGCTGGAGGAGCCTTTAGACAATATCATAAGCTTTCCTTACCCCCCTTTTAAAAAAATTCTCCCCAGGGGACGTGCTTAGAGAGAGGAAGGAAGAGAGAGCAACATCGATGTGAGAGAGAAACATGGATCAGCTGCCCTCCCTCCACACTGCCCCAACCGGAACCCACGCATGTGCCCTGACCGGAACCCAACTGGCAACTTTTTCGTGCCCAGGAATCAATGGTCAACCAACTGAGCCAATCCGGGCGGGCACTACCCCTCCCCCCTTTTTAAAGAAACTTTAACAGCATCTCACCGTGCACCGACTAAAGACAGTTATAGGAAAGGAGGCGGGCTGGGGCCGGGGTACCCGAGGACTCGGTAGGCGGCCCAAGCGTGGATGGCGTGGCGGTTCGCCAGATCCCCGGGGCGGAGACCCCTCTCTGGGCGGGCGGTCCGGGCGAGGGCGCCTCGAGGTTCACGAGGTGCATCGGGTGAAGTGTGCAGCCGCCAGCGGCGAACGAGCGTGTGCTGGCAACGCGGGGCGCTCGCCGGGAAGGAAGCCGAGAAGCAGGCAGAGAAGCCCGCGCTGGGGAGAGGGCCGAAGACCTAAGCCCCGAGGCGGGGCCCGGCGGCTCTGGCTAATGCTCCCGCCCAGTGCTGCGCCACACGGCTCCTCCCACCCTACTCCCGCCTCCCGGCCGGTCGGGCCAATGAGAGGGGCGAGCGGGTGCGCGGGGCGGGGCTGAATGCGCGGCTTGCGCGCAGGTGCCGCCCGGAGCCCCGCCCGCCGGTTCTGCCGCCGCCGTCGTGCGTGCCGCTCGGCGGAGAGGCGGGGCTTGCGTGTCTCCGCCTTCCTCCCCGCCTCCCGCTGCCGGTAGGACCCATCTGCAGCTGCCTCTGGGACCCCGTGTCATCGCTTGCCCCAAGCACGGTGAGCCCCGCAGGGAGGCTAGGAGCGCGCTCCCCGCCGCGTCCTCGACGCCCCGATCCGTTGCTCTGAGGCCGGCGTCAGGCAAGGGCCGGGCGGCCGGGACGGAGGGAGGGCAGCAGGCGGCGTGGGGTGTGTGGCTGAATGAGGCGCCCTCGCACTAGGCCGCGCGTCCCCAGAGGGCCCACGCCTCACGCTGCGCGCTCTGGGGCCAGCCTCGGACGGCCAGTGGCCCCGTGCTGAGCGGGGGGTGTTGGGCCGGGGCCGGCTCTGGCTGGGCGGCCGGCCCTCGCTCGGTAGGAGGCCGGAGGGCTGCGGGGGCTCTGCTCTGGCAGCTGTGCTTCGGAGGCCTGGGGTCTGGCCGGGAACAGGTGTGCGTTTAGACCTGAGAAGGGATCCCTGGCTCTTGGCGTCAGGGAACTGAGGCTGGGACATCACTTCCTGAGCAGGGGCTCAGCCTGGCCCCAGGAGGGTCGGTCAGCTGGTCAGCTGGGTCCAGAAGACGGGGACAGTTTCAGTGCCCAGCTTCTCCTGAGTTCCCTTGGCAGTCAGTAGTAAAGTGGGGTTCATTCTGCACCCAGGAGCTTGGAGCCAGATGCACAGGGACTCATAAAGTTTCGACTTGTAAATGGAAAAGGGCCGATGGATTCATTCACGGCTAGAAAGAAATAAGAGTGTGGATTCTGGAGGTCGCTTGTGAATACTGATGATGAGTCGCATGTCCACAGTGCCCAAGTTGGGAGAGACTTGGTTGGGAAGACCTTCGCATGGGAATACTGGCGTGGTTCATCCATGTGAAAAATAGTGCTTTGGGGGAAGGAGATGGGAAACAGCAAGTTCCAAATAAGAGGGATGGTTTGGTGTAGGCGACTTGGTTATTGGTGGTTCTAGAGTAGATTTTCTTTGACTCTCTGTCGTGCTCCTGCTTCCTAATGTTTTCATTCCTTTGACCTTATGTTAAGAAGTAAAATGTTTCTGAATAGTTTAGATGCAGGTAAATTTATTTTTGACTTAATGGTGCCACATACTTTTTAGGTCAGTCTTTCCAGGACTTAGCAGGAGTAACTGCTTTGACAACTTCAAAATCAGATCGGTGTATAAAACCTAAAAGTTTTTTGTGGTTGAAAAATAAGGTGGATTTAACAGTGTCAGTTTTTGATTGATATATACAGTATGCTTTATTTTTAATCTGTTATTCAATAACATATTTTGTGTGATGAAATGTATTCTTGGTTGATGGGGATGGTAATGCGTTTTGTTTACATATTGGTTTTGGTATTTCAGATGCCCCCCAAAAAGGGAGGTGATGGAATTAAACCACTCCCAATCATTGGAAGATTTGGAACCTCTTTGAAAATTGGTATTGTTGGATTGCCAAATGTTGGGTAGGTAAATTTGGGCTTTTTTCAATTTCATCTTGCAAATATTTTTACTCCTGTTATAGAAATGGGAACTCATGAGGTAATTAAAATTTAAATCAAAGGAAAGACTCTAGGAAGCTGGAATCTATACTAATAATAGACAAAATATGTAAATTGACTATCCCTCCACGATGCCCATAGCCAATCAGGAGTGAGTATGCAAATTTACCCAACAAAGATGGCGGACCTATGGGTAGTATGCACAAGCGTCTCGGGGTGGGCCTATGTGAGTAGGCGAGCAGCTGAGGGCAGGGTGGGATGCCCATCTGCCAGTCATGTAGCTGGGGCGAAGTGGCGGATGTCCCCAGGATCCCGCCCACTCCAAGCCTGAGGACAGCGTGTGCCTGTGACTGCACCGAGTGGCCGGGGTGCAGTGAGAGTCTCCAGGACCCTGCCTGCTCCAAGCCTTGGCTGGCACCAAGTGGCTGGGGTCCTGGGGATACCACTGGAGTGTCCAGTCCTGTCAGCTTGGGGCAGCTGGAGTTCCCAGTCCTTTTAGTTTCTGTGGCCCCTGGACTGGAAGCAGAAATCAAGAGCGTGGGGAGCACCAGGAATTCTGGGAATTGTAGTTCTGGTGGCAGCCCTTGGACCGGAAGCGGAAGCCCAGGGCGCAGGGAGCACCAAGAATGCTGGAAATCATAGTTCTGGTGGCAGATGTGTTGCAGGATCTCCTAGACAGTAGAGCAAAATGAGCCTGGAGCAAGTTACTGTTGTGAGTGGGGGATGGAGGGAAAGCAAAGATGAGAGACATAAGTAAAGTCAGAATATGGAGGAAAATTTAAAAGGAAGATAATCAGCAACTTCTAGGGAATCTCCACCAATAGAACAAAGAAAAAAAAAGACCTCTATTATTCTGTGAGCACCAGACCAAACTGGGTTGGGGTCTCAGACAATTTGCTGATATGATTGCAAAGACAGAAACTCCCAGATTGGAGAGGGCTCCCCTGAGGGCTCCCAGATTGGAGAGGATGCAGGTCTGGCTGAGGGACCCACCCCCTGTGCACGAATTTTGTGCACTGGTCGGGCCCCTAGTATTAATATATTGCAAAACAAGGTTTTTGTTTAGTTGTAGTTTATATTTGGTTTTCTATATAGATACTATGTTGAAACTTGAGTTACTTATATTGTTTGTTGTGCTTAAACTCAGAGAAACTCAGAGGATGAAGCAACAGAGTTAAAACATCGAGTTGAACCAGATCAGCTACTTGCGTGAAGCTGTTGGGAGACACACAATACTGAATTTAAGTGGATATGGAATAGTTTAAATTTAATTTTGGTACTGGCTGGCTATATAGAATACCTATCTAGACTGGCTACCAGATGACATGTAGTAGGATACTTTAAGAAATAGTTTTAAAAGCCCCATTATAAATTTGATTAGATTTTTGGGAGATCAGGGATTGGATAGCTAAGTTTTTATTAAATTTTTTTATTTTAAATCTTTATTGTTCAGATTATTACAGTTGTTCCTCTTTTTCCCCCACATACACTGACTGAAATAAAAGAGGATTCTTGGCATCCTCTTTCTTCCTTCCACCTGGTTCCCACCCCATCCCATGCCCTTCCCCCTTCCCCCCACTGACCTCATCCATAGGTGTATGATTTTTGTCCAGACTCTTCCCCCATCCCCCATTCCTCTTCCCCCCCAAGAATTGTCAGTCCACTCTTTCTATGACCCTGATTCTATTATATTCACCAGTTTATTCTGTTCATCAGATTTAAAAAAATATATATATTTTATTGATTTTTTACAGAGAGAAAGGGAGAGAGATAGAGAGTTAGAAACATTGATGGGAAAGAAACATCGATCAGCTGCCTCCTGCACACCTCCTACTGGGGATGTGCCCACAACCAAGGTACATGCCCTTGACCAGAATCGAACCCGGGACCTTTCAGTCCACAGGCTGATGCTCTATCCACTGAGCCAAATCGATTAGGGCCATTAGATTTTTTTATTCACTTGATTTTTAGATTCACTTATTGATAGATATATATTTGTTGTCACTTTGTTGTTCATAGTTTTTATCTTTACCTTTTCTTCTTCTTCACCTAAAAGAATATCCTTTAGCATTTCATATAATACTGGTTTGGTGGTGATGAACTCCTTTAGCTTTTTCTTATCTGTGAAGCTCTTTATCTGACTTCATTCTAAATGATAGCTTTGCTGGGTAGAGTAATCTTGGTTGTAGGTTCTTGCTATTCATCACTTTGAATATTTCTTGCCACTCCCTTCTGGCCTGCACGGTTTCTGTTGAGAAATCAGCTGACAGTCGTATGGGTACTCCCTTGTAGGTAACTAACTGTTTATCTCCTGCTGCTTTTAAGATTCTCTCTTTGTCTTTTGCCCTGGGCATTTTAATTATGATGTGTCTTGGTGTGGTCCTGTTGTTTGGGGTTCTTTGCTCTTCCTGGACTTGTAAGTCTATATCTTTCAGCAGGTAGGGGAAGTTTTCTGTCATTATTTCTTCAAATAGGTTTTCAATATCTTGCTCTCTCTCTTCTTCTGGCACCCCTATAATTCTGATGTTGGTACGCTTGAAGTTGTCCTGGAGGATCCTTACACTGTCTTCATATTTTTGGATTCTTTTTTTCTTTTCTGGTTGGGTGTTTTTTGTTTCTTCGTGTTTCAGATCTTTGACTTGATTTTTGGGATCCTCTAGTCTGCTGTTGGATCTCTGTATATTATTCTTTATTTCAGTCAGTGTATGCTTAATTTCTGATTGGTCCTTTTTCATATTCTTGAGGGTCTCATTAAATTTCTGAGAGGTTTCTAGAAGATTCTTGAGTAACCTTCTAACTGTGGTTTTGAACTCTATATGCAGTAGTTTTCTTTCCTCCATTTCTTTCGTTTGTGACATGTTTCTTTATCTCCACATTTTGGCTGCTTCCCTGTGTTGATAGAGTGGCTTTGTGTGCTAGGTGTCCTATAGGGCCCCATGGCTCAGCCTCCCCAATCACCTGAGGTGGACACTCTTGGTGCACAGTCTTGTTGTAGTTAAGCCTTGATTGCTGTTGGTATCACTGGGAGGAATTGAACTCCAGGCCAAATGGCTGTGAGGACCCGCTGTGTCTGTAGTGGAAGAACTGCTGTGCTGGAGACACTGTTATGGGGCAGGACTTGCTTCAGTGGGGCTTTGGTCCTCACTGAGTCTGTCCCTTGAGTGTATCTCTTATGAATGTGAAGAGTTGTACTCTGGTATGGTCTCACTCTGACCACTGGGTAGATTGGCTTTGAATCTCCAAAGTGGTCAAAGTCAGCCACTGCCTGAGGCCACCTAGCAGGAGCTACAGAGAGATCTGCAGATTTCTCCTCTTTTTTGGGGGTTTGGAAGTGCCCAGATTAGGGCCAGCTGTGAAGTAGTGCAGGCTGCTGTCAAGCCTTATGCCTTCTTTTGGAAGCTTTGGAGCTCTTTGACCCAGCTGCAGTTTGTTAGGTTTTTAGATTGCAAAAGAACAGGCCATTCATATGCAAAAGTCTCTGCTCATAAATTGGATCGGGCGGGGTCTCAAGGAATTATCAGGGTGGAGCAAACCACAATGGCTACCAGTCTGCTCTGCCTCGGAGAGGTCCCTGGGGTCTCTGTGTCCCATGGCTCCGTGGAGGAACAATGATTGCTGTAAGCACCTCTGTGAGAAAGCCGCTCTCACGTTCCGGCCTGATGCCAGATGGCCCAGTTTCACCCCATATGAGTCAGGGTCCCTAGAGTCTTGCCCGGAACTGGAATTCCGAGCTATTGGGAGCTTGTATTTCCCTCCTGATTGAAAAAGGCAGCAACATACCCAGTTGCCAGCCTGTTTCCATGCATGCCTCTGTACCTCCACACTTTTGTACCTCTGCACCTCCTACCAGTTTCCCTTTCCTTCTAGTTGTAGAATTTCCACTCATCCAGCCTTCCTGTGGTTCTGGATGGTAACTGTTTGGTCTTTTAGTTGTAATTTTGATGTGGTTGTGCGAGGCAGCAAGTGCAAGTGTGTACCTGTGCCACCATCTTGATTCCTCCCAGATAGCTAAGTCTTTACTGGAGAAGGAGGTAACAATTTTAAATACTGGAAGTTACTAGATAAAAGGGTGTCTGTTATAAAGTGGCTATCTGAAAGTTGTGACAGCAAAATTTGAGTTATGTAATGTTTAAAATTTAAGTGAATCATTTATTTGCAAATAAGGCAGTGATAGGAAATAGAGGTGGGGTTTATCATATAAATCTATGCACTTGCAACTTGAATGTTCAGTCTACTTTTTTTATTACTTATCCTTCTATTTTAATACCTTTTATTAACTATTCTATTAACAAAAGCCTAAAATGCAACTTGTCCCCTTGGGCGGTCGTTCGACTGGGGGAAGGGGAGTTTGACTGCTCACTATGATGTGCATTGACCACAAGGGGGTGGTGCGGAACTCGGCGATGTGGTGCTGGCAGTGGGCAGTGGTGGAGGCACTGTTGGCTCTGATGGGCACTGAGGAGAGCAGGACCGTGGCAGGATGGTGGAGCAGGTGAGCGGGCAGCACCAGGCCAAGGTGAGTACAAACGGGGCCTGATTGCTCTGCTGATCACCCTGTAGATGGCAACTGGTGGCGGTGGCAGGGGGGTGGGGGGGACAAGACCACCACCTGGCTCCCAGGCACTGAGGAGGCTGAGTGGGGAGCCTGACCCTGATCAATTACCCCATAGGCAGAATGGTGGAGCAGATGAGGGGGCGGCACCAGGCCAAGGTGGGGTGCTAGGCAGAGCTGTGGGGCTGTGAGGCTGGGGATATGAGCTGGGGCCCAATCTCCATATGCCACCCCGAGAGACCCCAGCTATGCACGAATTTGTGCACCAGGCCTCTAGTAAAATATAAAATATAAAATATAAAAGAGTGATTAGGGTGTGCTAATGGATTTATTACGGTGACTGAAGTATTTTGACATGTGCTTTAGGCTTTCAGATTAGTGGCAGGTAGGGCAACCATGTTCTTTCATGTGGAAAGAGCCCCTTGGAGTCCCTGTCATAGAGAGTGCTTAGTGAATGGAGCATGGCTTGATCAAATAAAGCAGTTCTTAAATTTTTGTAATGTAAAACATAAACAAGTGTGTGTGTCCTAATTTCTTTCCTGAAGCCAGAGAGGTTTCCAATTTGAAGGGGTTTCCTGCTGTGATATAGGCTGCTTACAAAGTAAAATGAATAGAGAGCATGGAAATATAAGCAAAACAAATAATTAAGCAAAGTACTGTAGGGTGCTGTCAATAAACTTGAAAGCAAGATAGTGTCATTATGTGTATTGTGAGCTCTATTGCACCTGAAAGCAAGACATACTAGTAGTTTTTAGATATTAACATACTTCTCTTATCTAGAATCACTTCAGTCAGTGCAACTTGACATTAAATGGGACTACTTTAAAATGGGCCATCTTAAGAAGTATTTCCTATACAAGGTTTTTAGTCATAAAATATATGAGAATTTCAAATATTTTATTATCTAGTACAAATGTGCTATTTATGCTTTTAAATTAAATACACCTTCAACCCCACCCCCCAGTTTTATTGAGGTACTTTACAAACAGTAACATTCACTCACTTTAATAATGTACAGCTTGATGAATTTCGGCAATTGTGTTTGGTTGTGAACATACCCAGTATATGAAGATTTGGCTTCTAGATTTGTTCTGCTTTTTCTTACCTGAGTGACACTATAAATTATCTCCTCTTGAACCAGTGTATTATTGTAAGTGTGTGTCTTGGATGCTACTTTAAAATAAAAACCTACTTAAAAAAATTAATTTTATTTAGAGCAGTTTTAGTTTCACAACAGAAATGAAGGGATGGTGCAGAGATTTCCCATGTACTGCCTGCTCTCACACATACATAGCCTTCCCCTTTATCAACATCCCCCAGCTTAGTGGTACATTTGTTATAATTGATGAACCTACATTAACACATCATAATTACCCAAAAGTCCATAGTTCACCTTAGGGTACACTCTTGGTATTGTACATTGTGTGGTTTGGGACAAATGTCTATTGGCAGGTACCCACCATTATAGTATCATACAGAGTAGTTAAGTTTCTTCCATGTCTTTTCATGGCTTAAATAATTTATTTCTTTTTAGTATTGAATATTCCATTTTCTGGATGTACTATAGCTTATCCATTTACCTTCTGTAGGACTTGTTGGTTACTTCCAAATTTTGGCAGCTTTGAATAAAACTGCTGTAAACATCCATGTGCAGGTTTTTGTGTGGACATAAGTTTTCAGCTTGTTTGGGTGCATACCAAGGAGCACAATAGCTGGATTGTATGGTCAGACTGTTTAATTTTATAAGAAACTTCTTAAGTGACTGTACCATTTTGCACTCCCACCAGTAGTGAATGAGAGTTTCTTGTCAGCATTTGGTTTTCAGTGTTCCGGATTTTGGACATACTAATAGGTATGTAGTAGTGCTCCATTGTTGTTTTAATGTGCATTTCCCTGATGACATATGGTGTGAGCATCTTTTCATATGCTTAGTTGCCAATTGTATATCTTTGATGAGATCTCTGTTAAGGTATTTGGCCCATTTTTTGGATCATGTTGTTTGTCTTCTTACTGTATTGTAAGAGTTCTTTGTACATTTTGGATAACAGTCCTTTATCAGGTTTGTCTTTGCAAATATTTTCTCCCAGTCTGTGGCTTGTTTTCTCATTCTCTTGATGTAGTCTTTTGCAGAGCAAGTTTTTAATTTTAATGAAATCTAGTTTATTATTTCTCTCATGGATCGTTCCTTTTGGTGGTATATCTAAAAAGTCATTGCTATATCCTATATCATCTAGTTTTCCCTCCTAGTTCTTAGGAATTGTATAGTTTGGGGTTTTACATTTAGGTCTGTGATTCATTTTTACTTAAATTTTGTGAAGGGTAAATGGCCTGTATCTAGATTCTTTTTGTGAGTGTGTGCGCTTGTGGATGTCCCGCACCATTTGTTGAAAAGACGATCTTTGTTCCATTGTATTACCTTTGCTCTAGAAACAACATTTTGATATTCCAGACTTCTTTGCTATGTCATGAGGACGGCTCTTCTTGTTGTTACCACTGCATGAGATGGGATTAGTTTCAATTAAGAGTGTTGGAAAACCCCAGATAACATTGCCTTAACAGAAGTTTCTTTTTTATGTAAAAATGTGAATTTTGTAGTTAGAGGTTGGTATACTGCCTCTGCTTATGAACTCCTCAGGAACCCCAGCTGCTTTAATTTACACTTTGATGATTCCAAGGGTGTAGACTTCATGGTATAATTTCCAGGCAGCTTGTTATCTAAAGAGTCAGATAACTTACAATCCCTTAGGGATTTTTTTCCCCCTGTAAGCTGCCACATCATTCCTTTGAAACTTCTGCTAACATCCCTTTGTCTAGATTTAGTTGCAAGACTTTATTTGCAAGGAAGGGTAGGAAATGTCTTTATTGTGATGGTCATATGTTCAGTTAGGAATTCTGTTACCTGGAAAGGAGAGACTGGATATTGCACAACTGTATAGTACTCTATTTGAACACTTAGTAACTGTCCCAAGGGAGTATTTGTCTTGCTTAGTTGATACTTCTGAGAATGTGCTTTGGTTGTTCATACAACTTGCCTTTTCCCAATTTGACACAGAACAACCACAAATTCTTTTTTTTTCCATGTTGGTGACATTTATTTATATTGCAACCACAGAGTCTTTAAAAGCTATTTACTGTTGTTTAGGGAAAACATTGTAGGAAATGCTAAAAAAAATAATCACAAGATAATTATGTTCAGTGTTTTAGATTTCTATTCTTGGGTAGCAAACCATTCCAGAAGTTCATGGTTTAAACCAGGGGTGGGGAACCTTTTTTCTGCCAAGGGACATTTGAACATTTATAACATCATTCAAGAGCCATACAAAATTATCAACTTCTAAATTAGCCTGTTCTATTTGGTCAAATATTTAATTAACTCACTCCTAATGCATGGCAGTGCCAGACCAAAATATTTCACGGGCCTTATACGGCCTGCAGACGGGACATTCCTCACCCCTGGTTTAAACGATAACAATTTATTTCATGACTAGAGGCCCAATGCATGAAAATTCGTGCAAGAGTAGGCCTTTCTTCACCAGGCAGTCGGTACTGGCTTCCTTCTGGCACCTGGGACCTGGGCTTCCCACCTTCAGCCACCAGCAGGCGCCCGGGACCCAGGCTGGCTTCCTTCAGGCCTCCTGCAGGCACTGGGACCCAGGCTGGCTTCCCTTGGGCCTCCTGCAGGCACCTGGGACCAGATTGGCTTCCCTCTGGCTCCGGCTTAGTCAGGAAGGACGTCCGGAATGATGTCCAGAATATGACTAGTCTAATTAGCATATTACCCTTTTATTATTATAGACTAGGGGCCCGGTGCACAAAAATTTGTGCACTCGGGGTGGAGGGAGTCCCTCAGCCCGACCTGTGCCCTCTCACAGTCTGGGACCCCTCAGTGGATGTCCTATGATGGCCCCAGTCTGCCAGGCGCCTTTTGTGTGTGTGTGTGTGTGTATGTGTGTGTGTCATCACTGGGGACCTGCTCCCAGCCCCATCAGAGGCTTGGAGCAGTCCTCCTGTGTGTGTCTACCTGCCGGGGGCCTGCCCCCAGGCACACCGTGGAGGCTTGGAGCAGGCACCCCCTCTATGTTGATCTCTCAGACTCTTGCCCTCCCCAGCATGTTGTTCTCTTTTTTGAGCTGTGACCAGGGCTGCGGGCGGCCTGCCTCCCAAGCTTGCCTAC
>PVJC01034537.1:0-18761 GCA_004026665.1 Murina feae | reverse complement strand
AGAAAGTGCAATACCCAGGGGTCAGCCATCTTCAGCATAAAGGTGGGTTGGCTGAGTGCTTGTCTGTGTTAATTACCACCTAAATCATTGGTTGGGATTAGCAGAATATGCATAACTCAGGTGGTTCTTCATTTGCACTTAATGACTTTGGTCTTTTCCATAGCAAATGCTGAAGTAATACTACAAGGGGAAAGAAAAATATCCATAATTACTGTTTTTTACAACACCAGACAGAATAACTAGCTATGGTTTTTTTAGAAAAAGAGCTCAAGTTTTTCATTTTGCTTTTTAAGAAAGACAGAAAAAGCTTTCTTTAGACAATTTTGCATAGTATTGCTGACAAAAACCAAAAAGCCAAGGCTGGTGAGGTGTGAAGAGGAGCCCCATTCCTTGATCAAAACAACAAAAATAATAAAACAAAATACCCACCTCCAAACACCCCACAAAAAGCATATTAAACAGAAACACAAACAATGGGTCTCTTCTACTCCCTCCCCCCATGAAATAACAGAGAAAAACCTGTATTTTGTTTTGTTTTTCAAGGTATAGTAGAGAGATTTTTTTTTTTTTTTGAATATGCTTTCAAATCCTCAGGGACTTTATAATTTATCAAGAAAGACACATTCTTCCTAATGAAAGGTTACTGACCTTCATGAATGTGACAGTTCAATTACAGCCCATTCATATGCAGAGCAGCGCTGATAAAAGATTTGGGAAATGTGACTAGCATAGCAAAAGAAAAAAAAAAGGATCTAGGAAATTATTAGTGTTTTTTTTTTTTAATTTTAATTGTGAAGCAAGAATAATAAATAAGATGTGCTCAGGTAGTAGAACCTTTTCTTCTGTGCCCTCGCAGTCCATTAGATTTGCTTCGGTGGATATGCTGGCTCTTTCATTTTTCTTTCTTCCTCCTAATATTTCTGCCTTTTTAATCCTCTGAACTGATAAACCTAACAAATCAGCAAGCCCTTGGGATTCTGAAATGTAGGGTTTTGGTTTTTTCCCCTTTCTCTTTGACTGGCAGGGCAAGCTGCAACGTGTCTCAATGTTATTTTAAGTGCTTGACTACTATTTAGATGCTGAAATGGATGGAGAGTTACAAGGAAGAGTGTTATATATGCTCAGCCACCCACATACAGGCACTCAAGCTCAAGTTTATGGGAGGCAGACCCCTCCAGGACAGCAAACAGCTAAGCCAGATTTTGGCTAGACTCACTGGAGCCAGCCTTAGCCAGACTTGGGTGACACCTGTGAGCTGCTGTTTGTTGAGCTCCTCCAGGTGTGGGTAGAAAATCAGATCACCACTTTGTAAATCAGCAGAGAAATGTCCCTCAGCCAGAGATCTCTGGAATATCCCAGGATCACCTTCTTTTTTAGAAACGGCTAGCAGGGATCCTCCTCAAATAATACATTTTTTCATTTAAAAATAAACAAAATGTAAAATTCTTCTTGGGATAGAACCAATGTAAATATTTTAAAAAATTTTTGAAATATAATAATTATTTTCATTACTAATACTTTAATGTGGAAATTAACATCAGCCAAATATATGTGTGGAATGAGTTTTGAGCAGTAAACTTGACTGGAAGTTCTGAGAGCGCATACGTGTCCCCCACACCCATCACACATCTTGGCACACAGTGATCATTCAGTATTTGTTGAATGAATCTCTTTTCCTATACATGTCTTTACTATACCTTGGTTTTTGGATAAGAAGCATGATCTAATTACCAACTGATCCTCTAAGGCAGTGGTTCTCAACCTTCTGGTCCTTTAAATACAGTTCCTCATGTTGTGACCCAACCATAAAATTATTTTCGTTGGTACTTCATAACTGTTATGTTGCTACTGTTATTAATTGTAATAAATATCTGATATGCAGGATGGTCTTAGGCGACCCCTGTGAAAGAGTTGTTCAACCGCCAAAGGGGTCGTGACCCACAGGTTGAGAACCGCTGCTCTAAGGTATTTACCCACTCTAATTTACCTTGTAGATTATTGCCTTCATCCACCATCTCTGGGCTAAGTACTTGGCTTCAAATCACTTTGAATAACGTTGCATCTTTGAACTTAAGCTTACTATAGGAGGGTTATTATTTTTTTTTTTTAAGGGAAAGAATAAGAGAAGTGTTGGGGAGCACATGAGACTTGGTTAGAAAGTTTGTAAGAAGGGCATTCTGAGAAAAGGAAAGTGTGTGGAAGGCTGCCTGCCCTGTTTATCAGAATTCTGATTCAGGGGAGATTTAGGGGAGTGTCAAAGGTGGCACCCCAATTATTAATGAACTAGGGGCCCAGTGCACAAAAATTTGTGTACTCGGGAGGTCCATCAGCCCGACCTGTGCCCTCTCGCAGTCTGGGACCCCTCTGGGGATGTCCACCTCCTGGTGTGCCTGGTTAGCCTGGGTGAGGGGCTGATGGCTGTTTGCAGGCTGGCCAAGACCCCCAGTGTGGATCCTCACCCTATTGGGGTGTGGTCAGCCTGGGTGATGGGTTGAGGGCCATTTTCAGGCTGCCAACATTCCCTTCAGGTTTTGGGTCCCTACTGGGGTACCTGGCCAGCCTAGGTGAGGGGCTGATGGCTGTTTGCAGTTGGCCAAGCCCCTCAGTAATGTCCCTCACCCCATTGGGGTGTGGCCAGCATGGGTGAGGTGCTCATGGCTGTTTGCAGGCTGGCCAAGCCCCCTAGTGTCATCCCTCACCCCAGTGGGGTGTGGCCAGCATTGGTGACAGGCTGATGGCTGTTTTCAGAATTTCAGTCTGCCCACAGCTCTCATTAACCCAACATCCCAGCAAGGCTGGCTGGACGCAGGTTCCTAGGGTTTGTTTATCTTCTATAATTGATACACTATTCCTTTAAGCTGGGGCCTAGTAACGAAGCCTCCTCTCTGCTTCAGCTCTGGCTTCTATAATGAAACAATGTTTAATTAGAAGTCAGGCCTGGCCTGCTGTTTGCTTCAGCTCCTAGGATTGAAACATTTTTTGCAAATATGATGTTCCCTGGAGTGGAGAGAAGCCCAGGCAGCCCGCAAACAGTTTCACTCCTGCTGCAAAGGACGCTGCCTGTTTACTCAGGTCCTTGGGTGTCGGCCTCCATGTTGGCTGGGTTAATTTGCATACAGTTGCTCTGATTGGCTGGTGGGTGTGGCTTAGGCATCCCGAAGAAACAGTTAATTTTAATATTATGCTTTTATTAATTAGGATTTCCAAACAAGTCTGTGCACATGCAGACGCCTGGGTGTTTACTGGGATCTTTATGCTTAATCTTTGGGTGCCCTTGTGTAGAGGACAATGCAAACACTTGTGCCCTCCAAAGATTACTAACCTTCCTGATTATATCTAAAAGATAAACTTTATCTCAAAATGCTGTTACAATAAAAGGCTAACAGGCAGACAATCGAGGATGCCTGGTCCCTTTGGCCAGGCCATCCATTAGCCCTCTCTTTCACAGCAAAGGTGTGTCAGAGTAATCCATTCATCTGTCATTCAGGTGCTACTGGTCAGCCCCAGAGAGAAATAAAAATAATAAAATATCTTATCAGTGTCACTTTAGGATATTCCTAAACCTGAAAAAAACTTTTTCCTTAGGCATTAATGAGTGAAGTTATACTGTTGCTGGAGAATTGAATGAGTTACAATTTTCTCTCCCTAGTGCGATGGTTCTCAACCTGTAGGTCACAACCTCTTTGGGGGTGGGACGACTTTTTTACAGGGGTCATCTAAATATATCCTGCATATCGAATATTTACATTATGATTCATAACAGTACCAAGATTACAGTTATGAAGTAGCAATCAAAATAATTTTATAGTTGAGGGTCACCACAACATGAGGAACTGTATGAAGGGTTGTGGCATTAGGAAGGTTGAGAACCACTGCCCTAGTGGGAGTTTGGTTCTTGTGATATCTGAGAAAAGAAATTTTCTAAGACTTGCATTGAAGAATGCCTGGTTTTTATTTGTGAACTCATATCCCTCGGTTTTTAAAATTCCATGTTCCTTAAACCAGTCCTGGAAAGGTTCAGCTGGGGCTTTAGCAGAGCTACTAGTAAAAGCAAAGCCAGTGTCCAAAGTTTCTTTTTCATGGTGGAATTGAGTCCCATTCGGCATCAGGCTAGTCCTAGTCCATCAGTCCATTGTGCAGATTCCACAAGGCTCTGAGTCCTGTGGGCAAATGCAACAGAAGACCCAAGAGGGTCAAGATTAAAAGAGGAAAATTTCTTTGTTTATGAGTTATCTTTCGAACCCTTGCAGTGGCCACACCTATTCTAGCACATATTAGGAGCCTTAAGGGGGTGTCCTACTGACAGCTTAGGCCCACTCCCTGCTCCCCTTGGGGAGTGGGCCTAAGCTGCAATCTGAACTCCCTTTGTGGGAGGCAACCAGGCTAATTAGGGGAAGCTACCAGCCCCATCACCCTGCTGCTGCAGCCACTGCCAGTCACTGCAACCATGTGTTTTCATTAACATGGACTCCAGTCCCTTCACCATGAAGAAATGACAACTTTCTTTAGGCATTTTCAAGATGTGTCTTTCATAGGATATGATATTTCTTTCTTTCTTTTCTTTTTATCCTCACCTGAGGATATGTTTCCATTGATTTTTAGAGAATGTGGAAGAGAAGGGAAAAACAGAGAGAAACATCAAAGTGAGAGGAACACTTTGATTGGTTGCCTCCTGCATGAGCCCTGACCTGGGCCCTGGCCAGGGAGGAGCCTGCAACCTAGGTACATGCCCTTGGTCTGAATTGAACCCAGACCCTGTAGTCATCAGGCTGAGGCATTTTGCACTGAGCCAAATGGGCTAGGGCATTTCTTAGCAGCGTACCTTCATTTTTTTCTCCAGGAATGTGGTAGAAAAACCCTAGATTGCCTTTTGAATTCTTATTACCCAAGTTACTAAGAATATTACCAGTGGCATACAGGGAGCTTAGCCAATGAGCAGTAAGGAAAGGTGTTTCCTCTATAGTTTACTCTGATCACTGGCTCCACCCCTGCCCCTCCAATCCCAGCTCCACCCCTGTCCAGGCCTATAACTTCTGGCCGAGGATGCAAGCCTGGGAAGGGGATCCCCAGACCCCTGAAATTGCCAGCTCTGCCCCTACCTAGGCCTTCAGTCTCTGCTTGAGGCTGCAGGCCTGGGCAGAAGACCCCCAGAATCCTCTGATCGCCTGCCTCACAGAGCCAGGCCCCTGCGAACACTGGCTCTGATCCTTCCCCCTGCCATTGCTGGCTCTGCCCTTGTCCCACTGGAAGCTTCTGGCTAAGGCTGCAGGCCTGGGAAGGGGACCCCTAGACCTCTGCTTTGCTGGCTTCACCAGTGCCCAGACCCCTGGGATTGCAGGCTTTGCCTCTGCCCCAATGATCTCTGGCCTTGCCCCTGCCCAGGCCTGAGGCCTCTGGCCCAGGCCTTATGCCTGGGTAGGGTACCCTCATACCCCTCTGATCACCAGCTCTACCCCTGCCCCCTCCAATCACTGGCTCCACCCTTGCCCATGCTTGAGGCCTGTGGCCTGGGCAGAGGACCCCCAGCCCCCTCTGATCAGTTGTTCTGCCCCTCGAGCCCCCTACCTCCCCCACCACCTGCTTGGCTAACAGGCCTGACCACTTCAGTGGCAGGGCTGAGCCGAACTGGGCACCGCCATCTTGTGGCTACAGGGCAGCCATCTTTATGACAGAGTGTTGCCTAATTTGCATATTACTCTTTTATTAGATAGGATAGCCAGGTTATTACAATGAATCAATACCTTACTGGTTGAAAACTTTCAGATAATGGATAGCATCAACGATGGGTCTGCTGAGTGTAGCATAACTAAAGTCTTACAAATCTGCTTCTCTTGAGCAATACTCTGGAAAGCTTTATCGACTTTTTTTTGTAAATATATTAAAATTTGCATAGAATGGTATTCAAATAAAATCATCTCAAGTTACTGTTTTATTTAGTCTGAACATTCCATTTAAAAATTATTTAAATATAATACTCTAACAAATTGAGGATACTTTGAAAATATATAATTTAAAGACTACTGGAGCTACAGTGTTTCAATTAGCTATGATAGATATTTTAATGTTTTTTTTCTTTCTTCCAGTTTTTGTTTTATGCCATGTACAATTTATTTTATTTTTAATACAAAAGGGATGAGATAAGGAATGCTGCATCATTCATACTAGTACACACACTTTTATATACTAACAAATACATTATACAGCAAGGAAATTAGCAATTTGACAGTAAGATCTTTTTGAATTATGAAATAAATTTTTTGCCACTTAATAAACATGATTTATGCATTATTTTAAAGTTTTATGACAGCTTTATTTTCTCAAACTTCACTTTATTTTTTCAAACTTGTGGATCTCTTATTAATTTCTACATAAACCTAAAGGACATAGCAACATGTTAGAAAGATGTTCAATAGAAATTTATTTCTGTTACTATTTTTCTGCATTTCAGACCTATACACATTCAGAACTCTTACATAGTTTATAGAAGCTTCTCTGTTCTGATTCAATGCTCCGAAAAGATGACTTGAAATTAAAAAAAATAAATTTAGGCCAGAGTTGCATGACTTATACTTCTTAATATTGTTTTTGAATTTCCTCCTAAATATCTTTTTTAATTTGTTATCTTTTTATGTCATCCAAAACCACTATTTATTTCTTTTTTTTTATTGTTTAAATTATCACACATAGTAGTACATATATCTCCTTTTTTTCTCATTGACCTTCCCCCAGCCTTCCCTACCCCCTGTTGCATGCCCACATTCCACCCCTCTCCAGTGTCTTATGTCCATTGATTGTGCTTATATGCATGCATACAAGTCCTTTGGTTGATCTCTTTACCCACCTCCAGAACACTCTCCAGCCTTCCTACTGTAATTTGACAGTCTGTTCAATGTTTTACTGCCACTGTATATATCTTTTTGTTCATCAGGTTATAATGTTCTTTATTTTGCATAAATGACTGAGATCATGTGGTATTTTTCTTTGATTGACTGGCTTATTTCACTTAGCATAATGTTCTCCAGTTCCACCTATGCTGTTGCAAATAATAAGAATTTCTTCTTTTTTTATAGCAGCATAGTATTCCATTGTGTAGATGTACCTTAATTTTCTAACCCACTCATCTGCTGATGGGCATTTAGGCTGTTTAAAAACCTTAGGTATGGTGAATTGTGCTGCTATGAACATAGGGGTGCATATATCCTCTGATTGGTGTTTTTGCTTTCTTGGGATATATTACTAGAAGTGGGATTACTGGGTCAAATGAGAGTTCCATTTTTAGTTTCTTAAAGACACTCCATAATGTTCTCCACAGTGGCTGCATCAGTCTGCATTCCCACCAGTAGTACATGAGGGTTCCTTTTTCTTCACATCCTCACCAGCACTTGTCATTTGTTGATTTGTTGATGATTGCCATTCTGTCAAATGTGAGATGGTACCTCATTGTCATTTTGATTTGCATCTCTCAGATAATTATTGAATTTGAGCATGTTTTCATATGTCTCTTGGCCTTCCTTCTATCTTCTTTCAAAAAGTATCTATTTAGGTTCATTGCCCATTTTTTATTGGATCATTTATATTCCTTTTATTAAGTTGTATGAGTTCCCTGTAAATTTTAGAGGTTGAACCTTTATCAGTGATAACATTTGCAAATATGTTCTCCCATGCAGTGGGCTTCCTTATTGTTTTGTTGATGGTTTCTTTTGCTGTGAAAAAGTTTTTATTTTGATGTAGTCCATTTGCTTATTTTCTCTTTAGTTTCCATTGCCCTAGGAGTGGTATCGGTGAAGAAATTGCTTTGGCATATGTCTGAGATTTCGCTGCCTGTGGATTCCTCTAGTATTTTTATGGTTTCCTGTCTTATGTTTAAATCATTTATCCATTTTGAATTTATTTTGGTGTATGGTATAAGTTGGTGGTCTAGTTTCATTTTTTGCATGAATCTGTCCAATTTTCCCAACACCATTTATTGAAGAGACTGTCTTGACGCCATTGTATATTCATGCCTTTTTTGTCAAATATTAATTGAACATAGTGGTTTGGGTTGATATCTGGGTTCTCTATACTATTCCATTGATGTATATGTCTGTTCTTGTGCCAGTACCAGGCTCTTTTGAGAACAGTGGCTTTGTAATAGAGCTTGGAATCTGGTATTGAGATCTCACCTACTCTGTTCTTCTTTCTCCAGATTGCTGTAGCTATTCATGGTCTTTTTTTTATTCCAGGTGACTTTTTGGAGAATTCTTTCTAGGTATGTAAAATATGCCCTTAGTATTTTTTTTTAAAAATATATTTTATTGATTTTTCACAGAGAGGAAGAGAGAGGGATAGAGAGTTAGAAACATCGATGAGAGAGAAACATTGATCAGCTGCCTCCTGCACACCCCCTACTGGGGATGTGCCCACAGCCAAGGTGCATGCTCTTGACCGGAATAGAACCTGGGACCCTTGAGTCCGCAGGCCAATGCTTTATCCACTGAGCCAAACCAGTTAAGGCTGTCCTTGGTATTTTAATGGGGAGTGCATTGAATGTATAGATTGCTTTGGGTAGTATGGACATTTTAATTATGTTGATTCTACCAATCCATGAACATGGTATATTCTTCCATCTGTTTATGTCTTCCTCTATCTCTTTTTTCAGCGTCCTGTAGCTTTCCATGTATAGGTTCTTTACCTCCTTAGTTAAATTCATTCCTAGGTATCTTAATTTTTTTTGGTGTGATGGTAAATGGGACTGTTTTTTTAGTCTCTCTGTAAGTTCAATATTGGTGTATAGAAATACCATAGAATTATTGATGTTAATTTGCGTCCTCCTACATTGCCAAATTTAGTTATGAGTAGATATATAAAATTTGTATTTGAGGTAATTTCGCATACTTCTAGGAACATTGATTTTTAATTAGTTATACAACATCCTAGAAATTTAGGTTACTTTCTATGTTTTGCTATTGCCAATAGAGGTTTCTGGTATAGGAACAGCCTCCATCAACTCTTATTAATCAAAATATATGCTTGTTTCTTGAGAAAAGTTAAAGCATTTATGTTGTACATCGGTGTTTTCTTTTTGGAACCCTCAGTCCCAATTTGAGGTATTTTAAGGCAATCCAGAGAAAACTAAGATCAAACATAACTATCTTATTATTTTTAGTAATAGTAGTAGTAGTAGTAGTAATAGTGGTAGTAGGTGGCATGAGAATACCTTATAATGCAATATCATTAGAATACCATAAGATAAAAAATAGAAGCAATTTCTGAGAGAGATGTTGGGCTTTTCCTTGCTTTTGAGACTATATCTTCCAGATAATCTCCAGCTTCACAAGATTAGTTTTTTGCTGTTGTTGCTTAACCTTAAATTCCTTGGTAGCCCTTTTTAGACTGAGATGGGACTATACTCACCAAGGAGCTCCATCCCAGGTAGCTCTCTCCTCACACCCTTGTCCCTGTATTATCATCCTGTCATGCTTCTCTCTCACTCGGTTGTGCCACTGGGCTTTTCACCATTTTCACTGCTAAACTCAAATCCTTGACAAACCATTATGCTTACCAAAAACAAGGCTTTGGTAAGAACAATGGACAGCATGCCACCTCCCTCTGCTGTGTGATTCCTGCTGGTGCCACACATGTTGTACTAGCAGTCAGGGCTCTGACCTCATCACCACCTGCACCTTCAGCCAGGTCACTGTGACCACTGCATTCTTTCCCAAGAGGTGGCTTTACCTGCCCTGGAAATAAATGTGGCACCAGAATACAACCTGATTCTGACAGCTCTTCCCACCTTTCCTCTTCTCATTTTCTTGGGGGGAACTGAGGAAAGTAGGAATGTAGTAGTCACAAGTTTTCTCAGATGCTATGCTCTTCCTTCAGCAGAGAGAGTCTAAAGGGAAAGCCCTAACCTTCTTCATGAAAGAACTCAGAAAAGCTCATCTGTCTCCTGGAGTCCCAAGAGCCCATTAGAATTGTCACTGAGCAGACTAGGAGCGATTACTCCAGAGTCACAGTTTGAATACCTGCACTCGTGTGCTTATATCACATGTCACCCAAAATGCCCAGCTTTCCAGAAAGGGGAGCATCTCCTGCTAGTCTATATTCAGCCCTGAACTTCCAGCCAAGATCACCTTGTTCTAGGCTGTCCTCAGATACCAGATGTTACATTTATCTGGTTTACTGATGTAATTTAGACAAAGGAACTATTGTGCACATTCATTTCTCTGAGAAAGTTAGGTCTAAGAGCATAATTCCTCCTTTTCTTTTGCTTACCTACTTTCAAGAATGTGTGGTTACTAAACATAGTACATTTTTAAGAATGGAAAATCATAAAGAATGAAATGTATGCAAGAAGAACAGGGCAAATATATTAGTAAATATTTGTTACTTTTCGTACAGTTACTAATTATTATTTGAAATGCTATATTTAATATTACTTGATTTTAATAAAATTTTCAGTTTATTTGGAAAAGATATGCTTATTGTACCCAACTTCAGTGACTGCTTTGCAAAATTAATTAGAAACTGACTAGTGTGACTTGGTGAGACCAGGTTATATTTTATGAACTTGAGATAGGAAACTTTCTTTTGTTTCTTTTAAACAAGATTCAGATGGTTCAATAAATGCCACTTAACTGGGGCAGACTTGAACAGAGAAGTTTCTGAATTGGGAAATCAATTAAGTCTAATGATAATTAGCATGCACTACTGCTTAATTGGGATAGGTGGTCCATTGAGTTGGTATCACTGTAGGTAATTAAATGATACTCTTGGAGGATAAGAAATAGAGTCTTCTTGATGCTTTAAAGTCTGAAGGCAATTTATTTCTTCTCTTGATCATGTTTCTGCTGGTTGAAGAAAACTCAAGTTCTAAATGATGCCTTCACAAGTTCTACTTGGAAAGGACCTCTTTATTTGTGTGTATTTTTTTTCTCTCTCTCCCTTTTAATGGATTGACAAGAATTATGTATTTTTTCAAATGCAAAGAATGACACAGAACGTGTCATTGATTTCTTCAAACTATCCTCCAGTAGTGACAGTGACTGGAGATGGAAAAGGACATAGGACTTCATTCCTCATCTGTAGTGATTTAGCCCAGGGTGTTCATCACATGGCAGCCATCATGTGGGGCTGAAGGAGGAGCCTACCTCAGAGTCCAAAACTTGCTTGCAGCTCTGTGACTGCCACAGAGATAAGACAGTTTGCCTCTCTGGATGTCAGGTGCCTCTTTTTTTAAATGGAGGAGTGAGACTAAATAGTCACTAAGACCCCTTCCAGACATACACACAAAAGTAACTCAATTCAGTGGCTTTACTTAAAAATTGTTAAAGTTGATTTTAGCTGTATTATAAAGTTATCTTCATCAACATAGTATGGTACTGGCATAAAAAAACATGAATAGACCAATAGAACAGAACTGAAATGAAAGGAAATGAAAGCACTAATTTGAAAATATATCTTCATCCCCATGTTCACAGCAGCATCCTATATAATAAAAGGCTAATATGACGACCGGTCGCTATGACACACACTGACCACCAGGGAGAAGACGCTCAATGCAGGAGCTTCCCCCTGGCAGTCAGTATCTCCCACAGGGGGAGTGCCACTCAGCCAGAAGCTTAGAAGCCAGCTCACCAGCTGGCGAGCACAGCGGTGGTGGTGGGTGCCTCTCCTACCTCAATGGCAGTTAGACATCCCCCAAGGGGTCCTGGACTGAGACAGAGCACAGGCTGGACTGAGGGACATTCCCAAGAGCAGAATTTCATGGACTGGGCCTCTAGTTATTCATAATAGTTATGACATGGAAGCAACCTAAGTGCCCATAGATAGAAAATGAATAAAGAAGTTGTGGTATATACAGGGTGGGTCAAAAGTAGGTTTACAGTTGTTCAAATGGAAAATAATACAATAATTAAAAAATAATAATAAAGGAATAAACCCTGTTTCATGTACTCAAAACTATAAATCTACTTTTGACCTAATATATATACACACACACATACATGCACACTTTTTATAATGAAATAAAAATAAGAAAATAAAAATAAGGAAATCCCACCATTTGTGACAACATAGATAAATCTTGAGGGTGTTATGCTAAGTGAAATGTCAGACAGAAAAAATCAAATATTGAATGATCTCACTTATATGCGGAATCTAAAAAAAAAAAAAAAACCAGCAACAAACTCATAGGGAAAAAAATCAGACTTGTTGCCAGACAAGAAGGATGGGAGGGGAGAGGGAAAATTGGAGAGAGGTGGTCAAAATGTCCAAATTTTAGTTAAAAGATAAATTAGGATAGGGGTGTAATGTACACCACTGCTGTATAATGTAAGAAAGTTGTTGAGAATAAATCCTAAGAGTTTTTATCAAAAGGAGAAACTATCTTTTTTTAATTGTATCTACTGATGTGTGGGAAGATGGATGTTAGCTAACCCTATTGTAATCACTTCAGGATATATATAAATCAAGCCATCACGCTGCATGATGTATACAGAGATGTATACAGAGATGTATGTTAGTTATTTCTCAATAAAGCAGGAAAATAATGTCACTGGAGGGAAAATCTTCATTGTTAACTTGGCCAGGTCACTGAAAATGTAATAATCTCTAGCCCCACATTTAAAAATTATTATTGTATAAGAGGTAGCTGGGTGCTTTTCATAAGGTTGAGTGAGAAGTGGGGCGGGTATCATGGAACATTTTTTGTCTATGCTGTGAAAAAAGCAGAAATCCATGGAGAGGTAAAAAGTGAAAGCTATATTCCTGACTCAGACAGCCATGAAAAATACAGGGCTAAGCAAAAGTAGGTTTACAGAGTTTATTCTTGTACTAGTGGCCCGGTGCACAAAAATTTGTGCACTCGGGAGGTCCCTCAGCCTGGCCTGTGCCCTCTCGCAGTCTGGGAGCCCTCTGGGGATATCCACCTACTGGTGTGCCTGATCAGTCTGGGTGAGGGGTTGATGGCTGTTTGCAGGCTGGCCAAGCACCCAGTGTGGACCCTAACCTCATTGGGGTGTGGCCAGCATGGGTGCGGGCATGAGGGCCATTTTCAGGCTGCCCACAGTCCCTTCAGGTTTTGGGTCCCTACTGGAGTACCTGGCCAGCCTGGGTAGGGGCTGATGGCTGTTTTCAGGCTGGCCAAGCCCCCCAGTGAGATCCCCATTGGAGTGTGGCCAGCTTGGGTGTGGGCCTGAGGGCTGTTTTCAGGCTTTAAGGCTGCCCACAGCTTCCATTGACCCAATGTCCCAGAAAGGCTGGCTAGAAGCAGGTTTCTGGGGTTTATTTATTTTCCATAATTGATACATTGTTCCTTTAAGCCGAGGCCTAGGCAGCTAATGAAGCCTCCTGTTTGCTTCAGCTCTGAGTCTTCTATAATTGAAACAATGTTGCAAATATGTTGCCTGAGCCTGTAGAAGCCCAGCCGGCCGGCAGACAGTTTACTCCTGGTGCAACAGAAGCCTCCTGCTTACTCCAGTTCCGTGACTGCTGGCCTCCATCTTGGCTGGCTTAATTTGCATACAGCTGCTCTGATTGGCTGGTGGGCATGGCTTAGGCATCCTGTAGAAATATTCAATTTCAATATTACTCTTTTATTAGATTAGATTATCAATTAAGTTATTATTATTACTAACCTACTTTAGACCACCCCTGTATATGGAAATGAAATTTAAAATAAAAGTAAAAGAAGAGGAGATGTATTAGGCTCAATGAAAGAGGAAAACTGGATTGAGACACTGATGTAGAACACTGATTCCCAGGAATATTGGACAAGGATGGCATTTGCAAAACATGGGAAAGGAGAAGTCAGGCTCTGTTGGCAAATGTATCCTAGTGGCCAAGACAAATAGAAATAGCAGTTATTGGTGGACTCTAATTTGTTTTGACTTAGATATGAATTTAAGATATTAGATAAAAGACTAGTGTTATCTGTATTTTTCCTTAAATGTCAGCATAATACTGAGCATTTGGACCATGATACTCAATCTTAATAGAAATGTGGTGATTAATGTGTAGAACCAGCCTCCCCTAGCTCTTTCTTTTCTTTCTTAATTTGCCTCTTTAGGCTCATCATTTATACATTCCCTCAAAGTAGCATCACCATCTATTCTAGATCAGTGATGACTCATGATTATCCTTGAAATACTATCCAGATTTGCAAAATCCTATGCTGCCTTTTAAACTTGTAGACTGCTTTAAATGCCTCATTGGGCTGCTAACTCTAAATTCTGCCTAAATATTTATTTTTAAGTCACAGTGTAGAAATAAATCTCATAGAAATAAACATAAAAACACACACATATATACACACAGATGTAGGTATAGAGGTAAGGATATAATCTCATATTTTGGAAATAATATGCATTTGAAAAAGTGCTTTATAAAAGTTAATTTGCTTCACCTTATTAGTCACATTCTAGTTTAAAGCTAATGAAAGGACAGGTTTAGTTTATTCTTTATTTTCCTTTTCTTATTACATGCAGGAATGTAAAAAAGTCAGTGAAATATTGCCAACTACAGTTTTATTAGAGAATGCGTATGATTTATTTAAAAATAAATCAAAAACAACTGGGCATACGATGATCGTACTGATGATCGTACGTCCAATGGAAACCCAACAACAATGGGCTAGAGCAGAAATGCCAGGAGTTCCAAGGTCCATTGTGGATTCTGTCCACTTCTTCCTTTTGGATTTTGTAAATATAATATCTGCTTATTAACGGTGCTTTATCTTATTACTTCCTGTTTTATGACTCACAGGGTCCTTGAAGAAGATAACTTTGGTGGGTAGACTTCATGAACATTTTCTTCATGAAAACAAAAAGTTCTCCCTCTGCAAGTAAGGGCCCTGGTAAGAGTAAGTCGGCACTACCTCCTTGCATTTTGTTCTTTGCTGTCCCCGGGGAAGTGCAGCCAGGCACATGGAACAGAACTTGGGGCAACTGCAGTAGACTCTCCAGCCCAGCCCCTCCACTAGGGCAACAAAACAGTGCCCTGCAGTGCCAGCTTTGGTGAACTTGATGCTCGGAATGCTTTGCTGCTTGATTAAGTACTTATGCTTAAAGGCAGATTGCTGATGGGGTTTGCAATAAGGCACAATCACACAGAGAGGTGCATTGGAGTACTTTATGTAACCATTTTTTGGGGGGAACATGATTTTATTTGAGAAGTTACTGGAGGCCAGAATGACAACTGCTCTGTGACTCTCTGGTAAATTTTCCAAATTAGTTCATGTGGAAATCAGATTGCACCTGAGCAAACACTGACGGGTGTAGCAAGGAAGGAATAGTTTTCATTCTGCAACCACAAATATTACAATAGCCTGTGCACATATTTAAGGGAAACATTTTTCATATAAAATCACTTTGCATGAAATTACAGGGTAAATTGTGTTGCCGTGGATAACCTGAGTTGTTCTTTCACAGCTATCGCCTCCAGGAGAATTAGGATGTAGCTGCTCAAAGAAACATAAATGGGGAAAAGAGATCAACTTGTGTCTTGCCAGTTACTAGTATTTTGGTGTCACTTTACAAGATGATGATGGAAAAACACAATGTAGAAATTGATAAAATGATCATAAAACAGGGCCAATATTTAAAAATTGATAACAGTCATAATAGCTTCATATGTTGAGTGTTTAGTGTTTTAGGCTCTATTCAGAGAGCTATACATGGTTTTCATCACTTAATCTTCACATGTCTATGAATTAGGTATAATTATTAGCCGACTTCACCAAGATAACAGAAGCACAGAGAGAGCAACTATCTTGGTCAATGTTATACAAACACTAGAGGTCGATGCACAAAATTCATGCAAGGGGCATGGCCCTGGCAGCCACAGTGGCTTGCCTCGGCCCTCACAGCCCCAGCTTCATCCAAAAGGTAGTTCGGCTATCCGGTCTAATTAGCATATTACACCTGTATTATTGTAGATTATGGCAACATTAGGATCCAAACTGAGACAGTTGACCCTGAAGGCCTATCTCTTAAGCCATACATAACACAAACTCCTTAAATATATTAGTTATAAACAAAGGTGGCCTTAGTGACCAGAGATGGCAAGGTTTATACTTCTAGGGATTTGTCCATTTCATCTAGGTTGCCTGAGATGTTTACATACAATTGCTCATCATACTCCATTACAGTCCTTTTTATTTCTTTGAAATGGGTAGTAATGCTCTCTTTTTATTTATGATTTTATTTGTTTTGTTTGGATACTAATATTTTCTAAAAGCTTGTTAGGTTATTTTAATGTGCAACCATGCTTGAGAATCACTGGTAGAGGAAATTATTGATTCCAGAAGTACTTAATGCCATTTCCCTAATTCAATATTTAGATTTCAGGTGGGGAAATTCTTGGACAAGATAATGCAAAAATAATGCTATTACATGAAATTGGTTAGTAAAAATGATAAGTTGGAATCTTAATGTTGGGTTTCTCTTTTCCTTTACAATGATCCTGTTCACTCATAATAAATGACTACTTGTTATTTGTCTTATGACAATGTAGTTAATAAATATTCATAATAGATTAGTTTGTATTGAATAAGCAAAGTATACAGTTAATTATTACACTCAAAAAACTGACAAGAGAAGCAAACACATATCATTAAAGTTAATTTGTAAAACTTTCATCTCTAATACTCTTAAGTTTACAATCTTAATTTACTATTGCCTCTTTATTCTAAGAACTACCAGAACAAAGCATTTCAAGAAATTCTGACTTCTATTAATTTTAAGATGTAATAATTTTTAACATTTCAATAAAATCTCCCCAAATGATACTTCCAATAAAAATTATGACATAGTATCAATTGTAAAGTACATTATAATTTGAGAGATATTAAGGTATAAAAATGAGCATCTTAAGATCAATAAAATGTGCAATTATTTTCTTTAAGCAGAAGTATAAATTGTTGGGGACAAAATAACCCAAGGTCCAATGTACTTAATTAATGGGTTATTTGCTAATATGGGTAATTTATGCCACAGGATGCTTACATTTATTTAGCTAATCAAAGGTTGACTGTGCACCACTTTATCTAGAATAGAATTTTGCTATAAAAGTCAAGAGAGCCTGGCCACTGTGGCTCAGTGATTGAGCATCAACTTATGAACCAGGAGATCATGGTTTGATTCCAGGTCAGGGCACATGCCAGGGCTGTGGACCACATCACCAGTAGGGGGCTGCAGAGGCATCCGATCAATGATTCTCTCTTATCATTAATGTTTCTAACTTTCTCTCCTCTCCTCTCTGAAATAAATAAAAATATATTTTAAAAAGTCAAGAGAATATAAGAAATGAGTTCTTGATATCGCTTCTAGTGCTTTGAATATCAATCCAATATAGTTTTAAGGCTGAAGAGTTTATCAGCTAAATGAAGACATGTCCTTTCAATAGAAATGACAGTCAAACCATGTCTGTTCCTCTAATATTTGTTCTTGCCAGGTGGTATTTGTTTTGTCCAGAATGAGATGAAGCCAGTTCATCTCAGTCCAAGTCTCTGCCTCAATTATGCAGAGAAAGTAGACAAAATATGGCATAAGAGTCAGATGAAATGGTAAGACCATGGTTCTGAATTCACTTCCATCCTGTTGGTCCTGCACAACCAAATGCAGTGTGAAGGCCTCTCCCATGTCACTCAGAAATTTGATGAGGTCAAAAGTGGGAATTCTGAGTAGAAGATATGCATATTTAAATACATCAGGAAAAAATCCAAAAGATCATGAATATCTGAGATCCAAACAAATGAAATGACCTGCCAAGTTATATGGCAGTGGTTCAAGATTAGAAGTCAGGTTAAGAGACTATGCAGAAAACAAGAAAACTTTAATTAATTTGCTTCTACCACTCACATTTATTTTTCTTGCAACATATGTATTTTGTGAAGATTTTTAAAAAGTTTCCGCATATAACATGCAATCCACACTCCTTTATTTCTCATTTAAAAATGAAGAAAGCTCTTTTAACTAGAACATGCTTTGTCATCTCCAAGATAGATAAAGGATTTAAAAAAAACCAAAAGCAATCCAGCCACCTGCTTCTCTATAGGTAGGAGCAGGGGAAGCAATAGCTGGTAAAATTCCTTCTTTAGGCATATTTAGTTACTCTTAAGCTCCTCCTTTATTATTTTCCTTTCTTCCCTGGAGCTGGGTCACCAGGTTATCATCACCTTTCATCCATGACCTTCAAATCTTATGAGAAGGTAGAAGTGACGGAAGGGGACTCTGTCTGAGTCTTCACAAATGATGCACCACCCACTGTTTTCCCAATGCAGACATACAAACTCATTGCTTCACATGCAGCCTTTTAGTTTTGCTTTTCAATTTTAGGGTGTGATTCTTTCTGACTTATCATTAATGTAACCATAAAAATGAAGGAAAGGGAGTCAAAGGAGTGACAGTAAAAGAAACCAATTCTCTTCAGAGGTTTTTCTGGAAAGAAAAGTAATTCTTCATTACAGTGCAGATAGCTCAGAATGAAAAACAAAAACAAAAACAAAAAAACAGTTTCTGTGTAGACTTCTGGAAAGGGAACCCTGAATAGCCAAAGCTAGAAAGTTAGAAAGATCAAAGCTGAAGGCATCATGCTCCCTGATTTCAAACTCTATTATGAAGCTATGACAATCAAAATAATACAGTATTGACATAAAAGCAGACACACATCAATGGAACAGAATAGAGAGCCCAGAAATAGATCCACACATATATGGTCAATTAATTTATGACGAAGTAGCCAAGAATCAGGGTAAGATAGTCACTTCAATAAATAGTGTTGGG
>PVJC01034536.1:0-18755 GCA_004026665.1 Murina feae | reverse complement strand
TGCTTGGCAGCTGTCCAGGCCCTTTGCGGGGCATCGGGGAGTGGGAAAGAGGCAGCAGGAGGTCAGTGGCCTGCTTGGTGGGCTTCCCAGGCCCCTTGCAGGGCACCAGGAAGTGGGAAAGCAAGGTGGCGGGCCAGGGAGTGAGAAAGAGGTGGCAGGGGTCGGCGACCTGCTTGGTGGCTGCCCAGGCCCTTTGCGGGGCATCGGGGAGTGGGAAAGCAAGGCTGCAGGGGCCGGGGTCCTGCTTGGCAGCTCCCCAGACTCCTTGGCGGCACCGGGAAGTGGGAAAGGAAGGTAGCAGGAGACGGGTGAGTGGGAAAGAGTTGGCGGCCTGCTTGGCGGCTTCCCAGGTCCCTTCCGGTGATCAGGGAGCAGGAAAAGGCTGGCCTGACCACTAGGCGGGGTTTTCCCTGCTTTCTGGTGGCTGGAGGAAGATGGGCAGTAGGCAAGCTTGGGAGACAGGCAGCACCCAGCCCTGGCCACAGCTCAAAAAAGAGAACAACATGCAGGGGAGGGCAAGAGTCTGAGAGATCAACATAGAGGGGGTGCCTGCTCCAAGCCTTGATGGTGTGCCTGGGGGCATGCCCCCAGCAGGTAGACACACACAGTAGGACTGCTCCGAGCCTCAGATGCGGCTGGGGGCAGGTCCCCAGTGGTGACACACACACACACATACACACACAAGGTGCCTGGCAGACTGGGGCCATCATAGGACATCCACTGAAGGGTCCCAGACTGTGAGAGGGCACAGGCCGGGCTGAGGGACTCCCTCCACCCCGAGTGCAAAAATTTTTGTGCACCGGGCCCATAGTATATTATACTAGAGGCCAGGTGCATAATTTGTGCACTGGAGGGAGTGTACATCAGACCTCCCCTGCTGGCCATCTTGTTGCTGTAGGCGCCGCCATCTTTGAGGGCATGGTAGTCAATTAGTACATTCCCTTCTTATTGGCTGTGGGCATCACCATCTTTGAGGGCAGGGTAGTCAATTACCATATCCCTCCTTATTGACTGGTGGTGCTGCCATCTTTGAGGGTGGGACAGTCAATTAGCATATCCCCTCTTTATTAGATAGGATGAAACTAGAGGCTTGGTAAACTATATTTGTGCACTTGGGGGGTTCCCTCAGACTGGCCTGTGCCCTTATTGCAGTCTGAGAGCCCTTGAGGTATGTCAGACTGGTGGCTTTGTCAGATATTCTTAGGGCTTCTGTGGAGGCGGGAAAGGCTCCCGCCACCACTGTTTCGCTTGCCAGCCAGCCTTGCTCAGGGCTTCTAAGTGGTGCTCCCTCTGTGGGAGCGCACTGACCACCAGAGTGCAGTTCCTGCATTGAGCATCTGCCCCCTGGTGGTCAATGAGCATCATAGCCACTGGTCATTCCACCATTTGGTCAATTTGCATATTAGCCTTTTATTATGTAGGATAAGCAAACACAGCAAAAGGTATAGAAAAAAAGAATAATTGGCTTTGTTTTAGGATAACATGTTGATATTTAAAATAGTGAAAGATATGTTAAATGTGTTTTCTGATGATTAAAGCCTGAATGAAAACTTACTGAAAATTAAAATAAAATTAAAAATTTTAATGAGTATGTGTCATGTGTCAGACACTCTTCCAACTGGGGGACCCAGAGCTGCAGGGGAGGGCTGTTGGGGGCAAAGAACTTTATTATAATAAAAGAGAGACACTCATAAAAATAACTATAATATAAAGTGGTAACTATCATAATGGAATTATTTATAAATTAAGAATACAGTTCAACTTTGGATTTTCAAAAATTATATAAAATCATAACAAATTAGGCTTTCAGTACCAAGAGGAGATTGAAAAGAAGCTGAAATATGATATAAAATTGGGTAAAAGGAAGTTGGTAAACTTTTTAGATATATAGTAAAGAAAAATTTTAAAAATCTGATACATATGGAACTGTAGTAGTAAAGACCAGTGAAACATAACTTACATAATTATCTCATTATATTGATATAGCCAACTTAATTATGAAAATGTTCTCATCTTTGATGTATTTGTAAATACTAATTCGGCAATTAATTAATGTTACTATGTAATCAAGTAATATTAATTGTTTCCATTTGTTTAACTTAGAATACCTTGGCTTTCTACTCAATACTTAGTGCATCCAGTCTTGTGTAAACCTGTAAGTATCCTGGTGTGCAGGAAAGAATAAAGTAATCAGCAGATTTCAAATGAGGAAAGGCATGTGTTTTGGATAAATAGGTCAATAAGGTCTTTTCATTTAGAAGAAATAACTTTGCAGTTTAAGACAAAACAAATGACCAGAGACAAAGGACAGATATAGAATCCCAACTAATCACAGAAACAAAAAATGGTAAATGTGTGGACTAGCTGAGAAATACGCATCCTTCTAGAAATAAAGGCATGCACACACCTATGTCTTCTATTGTGACAGGCAACATCCAGCAAAGTTCTAAAACCAATTTATCTTTGTAATTCTCTTGTTTCAATTTTTTAATTCCTTGAGGAAGCTACATTTCTATTTCCAAATATTTCATGGTTTTATGATGAATATGTCATCAACTACTATCATAGTATTCTTCACTGTCCCGATTTTTCTACCTTTTACATATTTCTCAGATTATTAAATGGCAAATATCCTCTCAATTAAAGTCTGGACCTGCTTGTCTTTCTAGACTATATATACCTTCTCAGTCTGACATATAATTGACTAGAATATATTTGGTTTTAAAGAAGAAAGCCTTTGGAGTGACACACGATAAATATTTTTTGACATCCCTGTGGAAAAATGAGCTGCTTTCTGTTTCAGTGACTTTCATCAAATTGAATTAGTGCTCTATTGTATTACTTCCCTTTCCCACTATTATAACAAGTTAGTTCTTAATAAGATAATTTTGCACTGTATTATACAAATTTAATATTCATGCCTTTTACAAAAAAAAACATTGTTAATATGATAGAAAATGGCTAGGAGAAGAAAATGATTTCATTAAAACTTAAATAAAACTCACTTTGCATTTTTCCCCTCCTCAAATACCTGTCTATGCTAATCGGATGGTGGGAAAAGCAGATTGGGCCCTAGAGACTAAGTAGTACATGATCCATACTCTCACCACAGTCTGATGTCACCTTTGGGACTTAAAATCTTTCTACTGTATTGCAGTTGCAACTTTTTAGTACAGAAGAATTTAGGATGTTTTAATTTAAAATCATTTTGACTTGCTCTCCTTTGTCCTGGACTTGCTGATTTTGTCTATCATAACTGCAGAAAGAAGACATTTGTGTGCAGTACAATAACTCACTGAATCTTCATGAGCTCTGAGTCAATAAAATGATGACTCAAATTTCACATTCCTTTAATGTGACAACTGCTTCATCAGTTGAAAGAATTATAATCCTCGCTTTGAAGGAATCTTAATGACACAGACCAAAATTTAATAGATAAGTAACTAAGATGAACACACTGTATTCTTCCATGCATAAAGAGAACACTATTTTAATTGGAATTAGAGTGGATGCTGGATTTTGTAGATTCTCAAATATTTTATTTAATTTGAATATATTAAGTTCACACGTAATTATAAGGCAAATTATTAGAAAACCAAAATGAGTATTACAGATTTTATTGTAAAATATCAAAGATCAAATTATCTTTCTACCCAAAATATTTGGAAGATTATTAGTCAATAACTGCATGGTAAAAACATAGGAAATATATCAAAAATAAGTTCTAGCCCTAGTCAGACACCTCAGTTGGTTGCAGCATTGTGCCATACACCAAAAGATTGTGAGTTTAATTCTAAGTCAGGGCACTTACCCAGGTTTGATCCCTGGTCAGGGTACATATGGGAAGCAACTGACAGATGTTACCCTCTCTCACATCAATGTTTCTCTCTCTTTCTCTCTCTCTCTCTCTTTCTCTCTCTCTCCCCCTCTTCATTAAAATCAATAAAAACATAACCTTGGGTGAGAATTAAAAATCAATCAATCAGTCAATTAATTAATTTTTAGTTACAATCTATCGCACAAAGATATTAAGACTGAAACCCATTTGGAAATATGTTGGAATGACAATTGGTAATTTGCTTTTTGGAGTATAAATTTTTTTCTGTACAGAAACTATTAAGAAGTAATATATACATACTAATTTATTTATTGGAATAAATTTTGAATAATACCTTATAGTTGGACTCTGTGGAAAGTTGCTTTTCAATTTGTATCTACATTTTATAAAATCATCAATGCATAGTATTTTTCCAAAATTTAGAGCTACGTAATTTTTTTTTCTCAGCTACAATTTTGCATAAACATAACCATTCTACTGAGGTTACCAACCATTAAAGAACAAAGGAAAAAGTAGACCATGTTACATTCATAATGGTTCTGATCACTTGAAGGTCCTTGGGAACTCATTCAAAATGGGCTTTACATCTAAGGCAAGCATATTAATAAAACATAAAGCTTAGAAGTATTAATTCAAAAGAAGTATATTGCCTATTAACTACTACATCCAAATCAATATCAATTACACACATATAACATGTTCATAGATATTTGTGTTGGTCAACCACTCAAATGGAAGGAAAAAAACACACAACAAACTACTGATAGTGAAAATTCAAGAAAAAACATAAACATTTTTATTACTGTACTAGTGTCCTGGTGCACAAAATTTGTGCACAGATAGGGTCCCTAGGACTGGCCAGCTATCAGAACCAATCTGTAGGGTGACAGGTGGGGCAATCAGGGGGCCCCCGCTGGTACCCACCTTAGAGGTGACTCGCAGGGCGATCAGGGAATGGTACCAGCCTGCTGGCCAGCCTGCCCCACCCCCTGAATGCTCCTTTGCTGCCACAGGTAGCCTCCCACAGGTAGGGCAATAGGGGGGTTCCCACAGGTACCCACCTTAGAGGCAACTGGCAGGGTGATCAGGAAGCAGAGCTGGCCTGATTGCCAGCTAGCCGCATCCTCTGCCGCCTGACTGCTCGCCAGCAGTCCCTGTACCCTGCCAATGCTTCCAGTCACCTCCCCCTGTGGGGAAACCAGCAAAGAGATTGGGGGGCGGACTGCTGGCACCTGCTTTGGCTGGCCTGGAGCCTGTGAGCTTGGGGCAGCTCCTGAGTTATATGTCTTCCCCCTGGTGTTCAGTGTCATAGCAACCAGTTGTTCTGCCGTTGGGTTGATTTGCATATTAGGTTTTTATTATATAGGATTATTACTTCAACTCTAATGTGCACTATTCTTCAATATATTCTATTTAAGTTATTCATAAATTCTAGCCAAAACTAAAGTTAAACTGTTTATGAGGAACAAAGTATTACAAGACTATATTTTTAAAAGGTTTTCATGTAGTATTTGAATTTAGAGATTTAATAAGTTATTTTAGAGGATTCCATTGTACTTAAATAAATTAGATATTAGCCAAACCCTAAGTATTCTCATATACTATGTTTTTCTCATAACCATGAATTAACTGATGTTAATTGTTGATGCATGGTATTTAAGTTATTCTATGTCTTATTCTAAATCTCTTATACGTCTAAAGAAATTGACAAGGTTATGTAAATCAAAGTGTGCACAGATTTTTTATTTTAAGGTCTAGAAGTATTTACTAAATAAATAATTTAAAAACTTAAAGAATTAATTTTACCTGTTGTAATGTTGAGTGTAACAAAAAAAAATTTGGTTAAATTTTAGGGGCATAACAAATACAAAAAAAAATAGTTTGCAGAAACAGAAGACAATACCATAAAGAAAGATAAGTCTAACATCTATTCAAAATAAAAACATGGCAAATCATTAAACTGTTAAAGCATAAATAAGCTGGCTGACAATGATGTAAAAGAGGTTACCACCCACCCAGCCATGGTGGCTCAGTGGTTGAGCAATGACCTGTGAACCAGGAGGTCATTGTTTGATTCCTGGTCAGGGCAAATGCCAGGATTGTGGCCTTGATCCTGAATCAATAATCCTCTCTCATCATTGATGTTTCTATCTCTCTTTACCTCTCCCTTCTTCTCTGAAATCAATGAAAATACTAGTATATATTTAAAAAAAAAAAGAGTTTGCCAGTCTTCCAGATCTTTTGTAATTTCATTAAAATAAATTTTGAAATAAATTATACAGTATGAAAAATAATGTCAGGTGAATTATCTAGTCTATCTTGTATATCTTCAAAAATAAATGTGATAGACATGGTCTTATTATTATAGGTCATCACTCTGTAATTCTTTTTCAATTCAACCTTTAAAACATGCATATATTCTTACTTTGATTATTTATTTATGGTTAGCTACTCCAATTATAGCCAAGTTTAGCATCTGTGGTTTCATTTATGGTGCTGAAGAAAAGTGATTACTATATTATGAGGCAGCCATACGCTAGAGTATAACAAAACATGAAATACGACTAGGTTGAGCAAGTTCTTATTTTCCAGCTATTGGTTTCCTCTGAGGAGCCAAGTCTTGTAGTTACCAGATGTTCCACAGAAACAGAAACTCTGGAGTTGCTTAGTTGTTATAACAAGATGATTTTACTACACAAGAAAAGATTGGCATTTTCTCTGCTGGAAGAAAATGAAATTGGCAATTTGAAAGGCTGTTTCAACTGAGCTATGTGGTTTACATTGATTAATCTATCTCATTAGAATATTAGCCAGCCAATCAAAACCCATTCTTATCCATTTTCTAATCTATGCCATATGTCTAGGTCATAAAAAAGCATTCTCTTTAATTCTGGCTACTCTGGAATCTGCATTTGAAAAGAGCTGACCTTTTGTCTTAGCCACCAAAAGTTTGGGTAATAAGTTTTGTTATTTCAGGAAATATTTTTGTTGTAATTTGAGGTACTTAGGAAGAAGGCAGTTAAGACAGCTTTGGGAAAATCATCCCTTTTTCTATTTTACTTGTACTATCATCTCTTCTTATATCTTGGTGGCAGAGTGCAATAACATGCAGTGTTCATCATCTCTGAACCGTCTTATGTATACTCATGATACAAATTTGAATGCATGTAATATCCAAATTAATAGGTAAAATAAAGTATATATATATATATATCATGTCCAACATGGCCAGTGGTGAACCTGAGGTGAAGCGGTGAAGGATTAAAGAAAACAGACAAGAGAATGTAGCTGGAGCCTGGTAGGACACTGTTCTTGGATGGAGAGTCAGTGACACAGCCTACAAGCTGAGCCCTTATTTTATAGTCAGATCCCATGAGGCAAAGCAAGGGTGTGGTCAAGATGTTTACAATGTTCTAGCACATTCAGAATCTACTTAATCACATGCACCTGAGAACGCTATCAAGCTTTGTTTTGGCAGCACTGGCTGCCCCTCCCACAGCCCACATCACACAGCCACCTTTTCAGACCACAAGTTCAGAGCATAAGGTCAAGCTTATAATTATAGCCTTTGGCTATAATTGTGCTGAAAGGACTTTAGAGGACCATGCACCTTCATTAGTCCAAGGCTTGAACCTGTCCAAATGCTGTAGTCACTCTCAACGTGTATACATTACAATATGTGTGTGTGTGTTTTTTATGTAATTTTATTTATTTTTAATACACTTTTATTTTAATACACTTTTATTAACTTCAGAGAAGAAGGGTGAAGGAGAGAGAGATTGAAACATCAATGATGAGGGTCACTGACTGGATGCTTCCTGCATGCCTCCTACTGGGGATCGAGCCTACAACCTAGGCATGTGCCCTCAAGTGGAACTGAATCCTGGACCCTTCAGTCCACAGGCTGAGGCTCTATCCAATAAGCCAAACCTGATATGGTGAGAAAAACTATATAATGTGATTTATATAGTGAATAAATATCATGGACACATAATGGAAGACTTCCAACATCTAATTCCTATAAATACACTTCCTTTTAATGACACTGTAGCATTAAAATCAGGGTGTGTTGTTATTGTGGGACAAAATAGGCTAGAAATGAGGAGGAAAAACTGTTCTTAGATGTTCAGAGAAGGTTCTACTGATGGACATATGTCATATCCCAGCCATTTTGTAAAGAACATTGGTAATATCTATTTAAGCCACAATGTTCCATCCAAAATCCCCGTGGATAGATCTCATAAGTAAAAGCATGCATATAAATGGTTCATCATAATATGTTTTACACATGACTTCTTTTCGACACATTCATTCCATGGACTCTTACACATTCATTAAAATGAAAGGGTTAGAATTATGATATTTAAGCTAAAGAGAATTTTCCAAGATACTTCAACCAGTACTCAGGCTGGCATATGTGTGTGTGTGTGTTTAGATATTACAAAAGCACAGAGAATAATCTGAAAGAATACAGCAGGCTATATCTGAAGTATGAGTGGTAGCTAAAGTGAAGGCAGATATGGTTGAAAGGAAGAAAGAAACAAAACTACCAAATTTTAAAAGACTCTACATAAATAGTTATTTTAAAATAATAAACCACAATATTAAATAAGGGGATTTTTAAGAAACTTCTGAATGCACTTTTTATATCGTAACAATAAATATCAAGGTATAAATGTATAGATATAAATAAATTAAAAGTATATATATATATATATATATATATATATATATATATATACTTTAAAAGTATATATATAATTAAAAGTGTATATATATATATATATATATATATTAATTAACAATTTTTAAACTGAGCCCTGCATTTACTATTCTATCTAAAATTGTCTTTGTTAGCATCCTGATATTTTTCTTTACAGTGGTCTTCACAATTTATTTTTATAAGTTTTATTATTTGCACTTCTCCCTCCCACATTCTAAGATTGAAAAGGGCAGTAAAATTTTTATTTAGTTCAGTATCTGGTGCAGCATAATAGATACTTTTTAAAATGACTATTGTATGAATGGAAGGAAATGTAGCTGTTATATATAAATTGTGAATGGAAGACATATAATCATATTAATGTATGTCATGAGAAAACTCAAAAATTAGAGATTAAGAAGGAAAAAGATGAGGTACTGCATATCCTTATGAGGATTACAAGACTGAGGGAGTAGCCACTGGTGACAAACACTGTGAAAGGGCAAGGTGGATGGTAAAGAAAATGACCCATAATCTTGGCATCATGGACACAGCTAATCACATGGATATAAGCCAAAATAATATTTAACATAAGAACCAGATCAGCAATATGACGATCAATCAAAATAGATAGTAAACTATTCTCAGAACAGGGTCATGGGGATCTTCTGTGATGACAAGTGTTAACCCTTTAAGTGGGTTTAAAAGAGGTGTGATATATTGAGAGAGGGCCTGGATAGCCCACTCAGGAGCTCATGGCATTTACCAATGTGACAGTCTCTTAATACTTCAGCAAAGTGTAGGGACATAGTTGTGCACAGCAGCTGAATGACAGTCTAGAGTTAAGCAAACACAGCAGATGAAGAAGACAGACTGAAGTCAGTTGTAGACAGGTTGTGGAACTCCTTTCTCTGACAATATAATAGGCAAAGTGGCATAAAGATTATTAGTAAAACTAGCTGTACCTGGCCAAGTGTTGCTGTGACTCAGTCTGGTTAAATGGAAAAGAAAGAAAAGAGAAAGCACATGTGTCTAATATGTTTAATTGCACAATGCTTGTGGGTATACGATATTTTTTGTTGTCCTATTGTCTGTTCAGATATAGAGATTGTCTGCAACATATAATTGTCCATGTGAGAAGCAATCTGTGTCTATATCTAAACCACACAATTCTAAAGATTGGCCCTGAACTTTGTTGATGGTGATTGCAAACGCCAATCGAATTGGGAATTGCAATTTCTTAAATTGAAATGGCATATCCGTTGTAATCACAGGAATGTGAGGAATGAGGACATCTTCACTTTGAAAGGTCCTGTCAAGATTGTTGCTTTTAGGACATTCTTCATTAATTTTTGTACTGCAAGCCATGTGCCATTGCAAAACTTTGTCTGGTTGATATTTTGCAACATAATTGGCACACCAATTTTCAATTGCAGTACATGTGGTGGCATCCCTGGCAGATCGAGTGAATTCCAAAATTCTGTTGGATAATTAACCACTTCACCTGCTTCCACAACAGTGTCAATGGACTTGTACGTGACTGTCTCACTTTGAATGTTAGACTGAATAATATTGTAGACGTCCTTGTTCTTGGCCACAAGAACAGCTCGTTCACTCAGCCAATCGTGATTCTTCTAATTGATTTGAACATTGGGAAATACTGTTTCAACCAATTCTTCTTTTGACGTCACTAAATTGCATGGATCGTAAATCGGAAACATTGAAATGGAATCGTAAAATATTTAGTATAGTGTGTGTTGCTTTTACGTCCAACAGATAGCACTGTTTTTCAAAAAAAGCATGTTTTTTTAAAAAAAAACACAGGTGTGACATCTATATAATAGTAGAATATAAAAACATGCACTTATTTGAATGCAACGTTGTGTCAAAATTTCAAAGCAATTGGTGAAGAACTTTAGGAGATTTAAGATTTTGAACAAATGAACATTTACATTTTTTATTTATATAGATAATCAGCATGTAACTATCTCCCAGATTAAGAAATAGAACATTATTTGTAGTTTTGCAATTACCTGCTGGCTGCAAATAGCTCATACTTCTTTGTCTTTCCATTGCCTTTTCTTGAATCTTGTGTTTCATTTTCCAAGACCCTCCGTGAATACCTGAAACTGCAGATGATACCAAACTCTATATATACAAAGAAGCCTGGTGCATGAAATGTGTGCACTGGGGGTGTGTGTGTGGGTGTCCCTCAGCTCAGCCTGCACTCTCTCCAATCTGAGACCCCTCAGAGGATGTCTGACTGCCAATTTATGCCTGATCCCACAGGGCAATCAGACATCCCTCTCACAATCCAGGACAGCTGGCTCCCAACCACTCGCCTCCCTGCCTGCCTGATTGCCCCTAACCACTTCTGCCTGCCAGCCTGATTGATACCTAACTGCTCCCCTGCCAGCCTGATCACACCCAGCTGCCCTCCCATGCCAACTTGATTGCCCCAACTGCCCTTCCCTGCTGGCCTGGTTGCCCACAACTGTCCTCAACTGCCCTCCCCTGTCAGCCATTTTGTGGCTGTAGGCACCACCATCTTTGAGGGTGGAGCAGTCAATTAGCATATTCCTTCCTTATTGACTGTGGGTGCTTCCATCTTTGCCACAGTGTGAGGGTAAGTTAGCTTATTCTCTTTTTTATTAGATAGGACGCTTTTTCTTTCTTTCCTCCTTTTTTTTTTTTTACCCAGTCAAAGTTAAGTCTCCTTCCTTCACCACTTATCTTCCCTATACCCTCTTCTACCTCCTCCCCATTCCCCGTTCTCACTGGTAACCACCATATTGTTGTCTGTGTCTATGAGGTTGTTTTGTGTATGTGGAGGGGGTTTCTTACTATGCATTTTTCTTATGCATACATACATGTTCACTTAAAGGGAGCACTATAAGTCTTCTCTTTAGCATATCTGAATTGTCAGAATCACTACTATTACACTTTGGGGCAATTATTAAGTAAAATAAGGGTTATTTGGACACAAGCACTAGGATACCAGGACAGACAGGAGATCTGATAACTTACTAGTAGATGGCGACTGGGTGGCTACAGGCAGGTATTAGCAAATACAGAATAGGTATGTTGGACATACAGGTGGATGGAACAGTACTGCATGAGATTTCATCACACTATTCAGAACAATGCACAATTATAATTTATGAACTGATTAATTCTAGAATTTTCCATTTACTATATGCAGACCATGGTGGACCTCTAATAACTGAAACAAGAAAAGTAAAATCACAGATAAGGGCGATGACTATATTATCTACAACCTAGACATCTGTAGCCTGGAATGAAACCATCTCCTTTCCTACTGAACTCTCATCGTAGGTCCCCTAGCCAAATCACCCTTCTTTTAATGGGACCAGGCATAATGCTGCTTATTGCTGACTAGCAGACGGTAGTGCCCTGCCAGCCTGCTGAATTGCTTAATGGAGCCAGTCATGACTTCCCACAAGAACCAGGAGTCGCCTCACTTTTTAGTACTATAAGGCACGGTCCCATAGTTTCTGCTTGTTACTCTGTTTCAAAGGGCAGCTTCCAGGTGGCCCTTTGTGGTGTGTAGCCTGGGCTGTGAGAACTTGTGACTAATAAACTGCTGCCAGTCTTATCTGTCCAGTGCTGCCTGTCACCCTTTAATCTTAAAGCAGAAATCCCTCCCTTACCAACCAAATGAATAGAGAAGATAACCAAAGCTTATAACCAGTCAACTCACTCTGTTCTTTCTATGCAGTTAAGGTAAATGCTTTTCTTTTATTTGCAGGATTGAAAGCATAAGTCATGTAATTTCCCCCAAAAAAATTAGTACATTGATTTCTCCATGAGGAAAATTATTTCATTCTCTTTGCATGTAAGCACTAAAAATGAATAGCTGAATAACTAAAAACATTATCATATAATAGTCATGAATTATTTTTTCAACTTAGAGTTTTTGAGGGTATTATATTCATTTATATTTTATTAAATTAAATTTTAATACAATTATTAACCAGATAAGTAATTTTATAAACTATAATTTTAGAGGTTTGCCTGTATAAATTGGATATATATACAAAATATTTATTTCCCATTGCCTGTATTTTTAAAATTATTATGATTTTATTTTCTTTAAAATCATTAAAATAATTAGTAGTTTTTATTTGAAATGGAAATAAAAGAAATACTATGTTAATAATTTAGTATGCTTTTCATTCTATTAAAATAGTAAAATAAATATTTCATTTAATATTTTATAGAGAGCAAGGAGGGAATGACAGAGAAAGAGGGAGGGGTGAAGCAGGCAAAGAAAGGAGGAGAAAGGAGAGGAGAAGGAAAGAAGATACTATATGAGACAGGGATATAGGAAAAAAGATCCCATCTATTGCAATTTTATTCATAAATTTTAAAAAGCAAAACTGACAGGAAAGTCAGTGATTTCTTTCTAATAATAAGACTTTCTCTTTATGAGAGTCACTGGACAATGTTTTCAATCATGAGAAGGGCATTTTACAAAACTATGAGATCGATTTACTGTTTGTTTCCCAATGATCTTTCTGTCAGTCAATGTTTGCACTAAACTTAGAAGAAGCTGACCTATGAAATAGGCTATTGGCAACTAGATTGATAATTAAAATGCAGTTGTACATGTATGACCTAAAAATGTAAACAATCACCAGGGGAACAACAGAGGGTGATTGATAAGGTTTACGTTAGCACGAACTTGAAAGTAAGAGGTTTGAATAAAGGCATGTCCAGAAGGCTACCAATAGACAGATGTTAAAATGGAGACACAAATCTCACAGAGCCCAAGTACTAAAAAATGTAGACAAATTCACGATGTTGATGTAGAAACCACATTTTACAGAAAGAAATAAAATACTGTGGAAATCTAATCTACATACATCTGACAACTGACATTCTATTCATATCCAAAGCCACAGAAATCCCATTACTATAATCAGCCAGTGAGTGGAAATTTTTAAAGAGCCACATAGTCTGGGATAATTCCACGCATTTACCATATTATTTATGGGAAAACAGGTAGGTACTTGTCTTATCTATACAGTAAGAGTTACAGCCAAGTCAGATAACACAACTGGAACATCTGAACATGACTTAACTCCAGATAAGAAAATTTGAAGACAGTCAAGAGTAGATAACTCTAATAATAAAATTATGCTAGTGATTTTTACTCGGGTAGCCATATAGGGGGGAAAAACTATAATTTTATTAATTCGTTTTTTACCATTGTGAAAAAATGGCAAATGCCAGTGTTATAGTTGTAAATTAATGTTATTGACTGAAAAGTCCCACAAAACTGTAACTTAAGCTCTAAAGATTATTAAAAATTCCACAAAAATGTAATTTAAGACTCTAAAGATTATTATAAATCTTTCCCAACTAAAAAAAATAGACAAAAATTACAAATATATGGAATGAAGCAGAAAACAGCACATTACTATTCATTCCAAAGACATTAGAAGTAATATAAGAAAATATTATGAATAACTTTATACCCATATATTTCACAAGATACAATAAATGCTCCAATTCCTTACAGGTTATAAACTAACAAAACTAACCTATGAATAATTAAATAATCTGAATTGCCCTATATTTATTAAAGAAATTGCATTTGTAGTTGGAAAGCTGCCTTTAAAAAGGAGTATTTGGAGTCAAGATTATTTTATTAGTAGAGTCTACCAAACATTTGAGAAACAAAAAACACTTCTGTAGAAACACTTCTAGAAAATAGATGTGAAATTGCTTGCTAATATGTTATAAGACCAGCATTATCTGAATACCAAAACCACACACACACACATACACACACACAGGTCAATCTATTTATAAACCATTTGTAGAAGTGCTGAAGCAATAGTGGATGACTTAAGTGTTTGGGCTACTTGCCCATGTAGCTTACATAGGATGTTTGATGCTCATGCTTATTACTGATATGCCACAGTGTTCCTATAAATTACTGCAGGGCTAGTCCAACTTTATGACTCTAGGGTTTAAGAATCCAGTTTATATTGAACAGTTTTGGATGTATGAATATTTTGTGTCCCTCAGTCAGGTTCTCCCAGTCTACCAGAACTACCAGCTTATTAGCATGGTTTAAAAGGTGGTTAATACTATACCTCAAATAGCGCGGCCTTGCTCCATAGCCCAGGAATTTACACTGGGTTATCTCTGTTGGTGATTGCCATACATTCTATGTTACCTTATTATATATACTAGAAGGTAATACTTGGATACTCTAAGTATGCCAGGTTATACAGCCCATTATAATGGTTGCTTGTAATGCAACATAGTGCTCCAGTGCACTCTCCTGCAATAGGTAAAACTCAAAGTTGGCAGCTTTGCTCATCACTTTGTAGGTAAGTCAAACAGTTTTCCTATGGGTAGAAAGTTCTGACTCCAAAAGTCAAAGAGAATGTCCAGACTGTGATTTTTTTTTTAACAACTTAGAGCAATAATTTGATATTTTTGTAAAAATAAAACTATTTTAAATAATCAATTTGACTTTTTAGTGTATAATTCTATGAATTTTAACAATTGTGTAATAAAAGTCTAAGTCATGATATGCTATTATTCCATTATTCACTCAAATTCCATTTATAACATTCTCTAATCCATAAATGTTTAGTCACCACTAAATTATTTTTCATCATAGTTTTGTCTTTTTGAGAATGTTGTACTGAAATCCTGTAGCATGTGACCTTTGAGACTGGCTTCTTCCCCTCAGAATAAAGCCTTGAGATTCATTTGTCACATATATCAATAATTGAGTCCATTTAATTGCCAAGAAAAATTCCATTGTATGGATATACCACAATTTGTTGATTTAGTGAACAGTTGAAGGACATATTGGCAATTTCAAATGTACTTTTTACAGTTAGAATAGAGCTGCTATAAACATCTGTGCACACATTTTTATGTAAATACTTATTTCTGTTTCTCTAGTGTAAATACTCAGAAGTGGGATTTCTTATTTATCTTTATAAGACACTTTAACCATTTTTCAGGCTGGTTATAACTACTTGCAATCCCACCAGCAGTATGTAATATTCCTAATTTATATAATTTTACCATCAGTGAATGCCTAGCATGGCCTAAACCACTAACCTCTATAAACTTCACTGCTATGACATTATCCTGAATCTTTTATTTTTCCCCGCAATCTATAGAATGCATGTGTATGTGTGTGTGTGTGTTTTAAAACTGCTGAGGCTTCTTTTCACCTTTGCTCATTGCCAATTAATGATGCCATCAGAATATCCTGATGGTTCACATCACTTTGGATGATTCTTTGTAAAGAATGAGACAAATAACAGTCCTACAGTAAGACTATCAACTTTTTAAAATTTTTTTAATGAAAACTGCTTCTTGTTCTTTATGGATAGTATAGAACATATTTGTTTAATAAACAACCTCTCTACTGTCTCTGAATCCATGTTGTTCTGTTCCAGCAAATATAATTCATTTATCACTGCCACAGAAATTAGGATTGCTACTTGGTTGAGTTTCTTGAAGTTCACTGTTATCTTCCAGTATCCATCTTGCTTCTCTGGAGGGGAGAGGCAGTGATTAAATGGAATCATGATGGGAAACATGAACCCTGCATTCTATAAGTATTCAATAATCACTGTTATTCAACCTGGGATATTAATTTTTAATTCAATATCCTGACCAGGCTGAAAGAGTGGATTTCCATGTTGCTCCCCACTGCTAGAATTCCAACTCCATAAGCCAAATAATCAAAGTGGGAATTCTGCCACATCTCAAGTATTTTCACTACATTTATACATTTGGGTACCATGGAGATGAATACGGGATGGATCTGTGTACCCAGAGAATCCATTGTGAGATGTACTTCAGCTATGTTATGCCTTCTTTAACAGGGATATTTATTGTTTTTATAAAATTAGAATAGTGAGAGCAACATAGCAAGTGCTTAATACACATGTATCACTTCAGTGACATTTGTCACAAGATATCTCAGTCACATTTCAGAGCTACAATGTCAGACTGAAAACAAAGATGACTCCAGATGTGTATGAAATAATTTGCCATTGAGTAATCTAAATTAGTTGAATAAATGCCACCAATTGTAGTCTTGCATTTACTTTCAGTCTCCATTGTTATTTTATGCCTAAATTTTAGGTTTATGTTTCAATTAGTTGTTTTCACTCCCTGTGTTTTCTATCTAGTTTCACTTTATATTCTTCACTTTAATTTTAAGCATATTTCAAAACCACAAGTAATCAAAATTTAAAGGATGTCACTGCTAGCGGTATAATTATGAGAGTACACAGATGGCTTGTTATGAGAAGAGAAAGGAATTGAAAAAGCCCGAGCAAAGCAGCAAATGCTAACTTTCAAACTGGGAATCTTCTCTCTATAATATAAAGTTCACTGCCAGCAAGTTGTGTATACAGAACGCACACTAGCAGCTGTAAATGGTAATCAGAGGATTTTAATGAGACTGATATTCAAACTGTATTGATATTTAAGTACAGTTATGTATCTCTTTTCCACTGAGATAATTTCAAAGTATCCATTTCACTTTAAAGAGTGGGGGCGGATTAGTTGGAAGCTACATTCACCTCCTCCCAGGATCAAACTGGAATTACAATTATGTATAGAAAAGTCATCTTGAATCACCAACTAATGACCAGCTGGAGAGAAGCCTTATAACCAAAGACTTAGAGGAGCCACATCAAGATGGTAAGGAGGTACAGAGGTGCACAAGGGCTGGCCAGGCACTCATAGGCAAGCAGCTGAAGTTCCAAGGGATATCTCAGCTGTGGGGGGTACCACCTGGAAAGTGCGGGGTCTAAATCCTACGCCAGTCTCCTAAACCCAGGGCACCAGAGCCAGGAAATATACCCAGATCACAGCTGACTATGTAAAGCAGAGAGGTTTCTGTCCTCCAGGGAGAGACAGCTAGAAATGCAGTAAAAATTTTAAAGGCCCATCACACAAATTTTTGTTTGGAGCCACTCACTCTGGGCTCCAGTGGAGGGAGAGCAGAGCATGAGGAGAGTGGATTTGGTGGCTCTGAGGAGAGAGCTGAGAGGTCAGCCGCCAGGATTCCTGTGCTGAGTCATTCAGCCATACAGGGGACAGGTGATGGTGTGATGGTGGGGGCAGGTGATGGTGGGGGCAGGTGATGGTGGGGGCAGGTGATGGTGGGGTGGAGGAATTGAGCAAAAATAAAAAAGAGCAAGAACTCATACACAGTACTGTGGAGGTTGTGAAGAAAAGGGGGAAGTGGTGGTAGAAAAGACTAAAGGAACGGATAAATGGTGATGCAAAAAATAAAATAAAGTAAAATAAAATAAAATAATAAATAAAAACATTAAAAATAAAGTATATTTTATAGAAATCAATATATTAAACAACAGGAATCAACTAAACAGTATTTTTTTCCCTAAGTGTTCTTAAGAAATTTTTTGGAAAATATAACACAAAAATATTTTATTCTTAATTCTAAACTAAAAATATTAGTAATTTTGAATATAATGTCATATTGAATATTTAGTGTTATAATTCTTAAAAATATGTTTTAATTTTATTTTATTAAATGTTTACTGCCTACATAGATAGTCATAATACTTAAGTTCTACTCTTTGTTTTTTAAATTAAATTTGACCAAGCATATGTAAAAAAAATTAAAATCCAGTCAATATATCTTTCATTTGCCTTTCCATACCAAAGAGTAGATTATCTTTGTAGGATATCTATTATTTCCAAAAATAATGTTTTGCTACTTACATAAAATTTAAACCGCTATTTTTTTCTCTTTGGCATTTTCTTAATTAGATAGAAAAAAGAAGAGTTAAGATTTCAAGTGATATGAAAGGCAAGAAGTGTTGATATATTTAGGAGTAAGTGAGAATATGGCTATAAAGTGTATTTTATAGTTATAAATTAAAAAACACATAAAATGTTTTAATTATTTTTACTTATATATCCTCTAAGTGTACATTTAATTCTGTGTTTACATTTTACTATTATATATATACATATATATGTATATATGTGCATCTGGTCACTCCTTCAGATGACCTCTCACAGCTGAGAAGTTCATGAAATTTCACCATCATTACAAATTCTGTTTATCATGGTTTGGCTTCATATATACTACATTAATTTTGTGGGATAGTATAAAGAAAATAAATTCACTCTGGACAAATTACCCTCAAAAAGCTAAGTAATACTTCA
>PVJC01034535.1:0-18766 GCA_004026665.1 Murina feae | reverse complement strand
CGAACAGGCCAGCAGGGTGGAGACAGTTGGGGATGAGGAGGCTGGAAAGCAGGGGGAGCAGTTGGGGGTGAGCAAGCTGGCAGGCAGAATGGTTAGGGGTGATCAGGCAGGCAGACAGGTGAACAGTTAAGAGCCAGCGGTCCCGGATTTTGAGAAGGATGTCTGACTGCCAGTTTGTCAGACATCCCTCGAGGGGTCCCAGATTAGAGATGGTGCAGGCTGGGCTGAGAGACACCCCCCACACACACACAAATTTCATGCACCGGGCCACTAGTCATAGGATAAAAAATTAAATAAAAAATAAAAATTCATTTTGGTTCATGGTGACACCTAGTGGTATATAAAATTGTGGGTCTTCTTGGGAGGAGTTTATATTGCATATTAGGGTGGAGAGGTCCTTGGGCTATGGACCCCTGCTCCTTCACGTATTGGATAGTTAAGGTCCGCAGGCCTCACAGGGTCAGTGTGGGTGGAATGTTGTTCCAGAACTTAGCCTTCCAAAGCATGGTCCAGTGCTGCTGTCGCTGAGGCTCCCCCACCCACCCCCCGCCTAATAAATGCCAGAGGTGGTGGGAAGCCCCCTTCCAAGTCCAAGGTCATGCTTCGTCACTTATGATAGCTGTTTTCAGCTGTCTGTGCCTTTCCACTGTGTCTTTCTCTTTTCCCATCTCCTTCCCTCGGTTCTTGTAATCGTCTATTTTTTTAAATTCTCTCCCCTTCTCCTTCTCCGCTGGCAAGACCTGATGGCTCCTCTTTCTTCTCACTCTTCCTCTCCATCCCTTCCTTCTCTTCTCTTCTACTTTTTCTTTCCCCTCATTTATTCTCTCCCTCCTTTTACTTCTCCTCAGTGCTCATTGATGTTCCCAAAGATGCCAGGAATCCCAGATCTGTACTGTCTAGTTGGTGACCACTAACCCAGGTAGCTATTCAAATTTAAATGAATTAAAAAGCCAATCCCTATATCACACGAATCGCATCGCAACTGCTCAGCAGCAGTAGCGGCTACTCTGTTGGACAGTGCAGAGCATGGTCACTTCCGTTGTTGCAGCATATCCTGCAGGAAAGCACTGGCCTAGAGCCTGGCTCCCCTCCCTCTCCAGTCCTTCACCTTTTCCTTCTCGACACCTCTAAGCGGCAGTTCTTGAGGCGGTCTGCGTTCTGCCCCTTCCCGCCTCTCTCTACTCACTCTGGTTTATTTGCTGGCTTCTGTTCTCTGTATATTATTATGTAAACTCATTAAGATGTCCTTGCCAAGTGAACACAAAAATATATAATCATGCTAGCCAGTTTATCTGGGACAGTCCATGATTCACGGCATCTTGTTTTCCATGATTTGAAACTCATCAAAATATTTTTAAACTCAACACATCAACACATCATTTTAAAAAATTATACCCCAAGCCTTTCTCGTTCTCTCTTTTTTTTTTTTCTTGCTTTTTTTAATCCACAGGTTTCTACCTTTCTACCTTGAGTTAAAATAGCTATAAAATTAAACAGTGCACCTTTTTATTAATGCCTGAAAACATATCTTTTTCTGTATAGAATAGCTTTGAAACAACACACAGGAAACTGGTTGCAGATTGGTGTTTGACTCAGATGGAATGGACATTCACTTTTTGTTGAAAGCGCTTTTATAACTTTTTTTTTTTTACCAGATTAGTATGTGTGTAACTTTTTAAATTTAATTGAATTCTAAATTACTTTTTCCTCTGTTCATGGGGAAAGAGAGGAAGGCAGACCCAGCCTCCTGCTGAGGGTGCCACAAGCCCTCACTGTCTTCTATGCCATTGGTGGGGACATTCATGTGCTTGAGGAGGGCCAGGAAGGCCTTGAGCTTGGGCTGGGCTCTGAGGCATGCCATGCAGGCTGAGAGCACCAGGGCTGCCTCCTGCTTGGCCTTCTCATACAGCCCAAGGGGGCCCAGACGTCTTAGGATGGCATTGGACTGAGTGAGGCTTCCGTCCTGAAATTTGGGGAGTTGCTTGCATAGATAGGAGGCTTGAGTGAGCCCTGCAGCCAGGTCTCCTTGGTCACCACCACCTCCTTCCAGCTCTGGCCCTGGTCAGCCAGCAGCACAACATGGCCTTTCTGTGCCCTGGACTAGGGAAGTAGCCTGTTCATGTAGGGCGGTGTGGTTGCAGTGTAGACAAAGGCGGCAGAGCTCAGGCCTGAATTCTTTTAAATGAAAATAAATGTCAGAACCCTGACAGGATGGAACCAAAGATAGTCCAGGAAGACGAACTCTCAGAGAAAAGGTAAGTTCTGAATGAGCCCGCAAGGTGTTTGGGTGATGATGTCTCTTTAAAGAGATGATGCAGGCAGAGGTAGCACTGCATTAACTTTATTTTTTTAAATATAGTTATATTGATTTCAGAGAAGAAGGGAGAGAGAGAGAGAAACATCAATGATGAGAGAATCGTTGATCGGCTGCCTCCTGCACATCCCACACTGGGGATAAAGCCTGCAACCCGGGCATGTGCCCTGACCAGGAATCAAACCGTGACCTCCCGGTTCATAGGTTGACGCTCAACCACTGAGTCCCGCCAGCCAGGCTGTATTAACTTTAGGTTTACATCCAATGACGACCTGCCAAGATTCAGATCCCCTGACACGTGGCCCCTCCTGACTGTTGATAGAGGTTCCCATTAGAAAGAGCCTTCCTCTCCCTCCCCCCATGATCGAGGAGCAGTGACGGGCGCCTCCAAAGCAATGGAAAATATTAGCTGAGAGCTATCCTTTCTGCCCGGGATACACTCACCCGCCTCTCTTTCAGTAAGGTCTTGATGAATGAAATAAAAATTGCCATATCGCCCTAACTGGTTTGGCTCAGTGGATAGAGCATCGGCCTGTGGACTACAGGGTCCCAGGTTCGACTCCAGTCAAGGGCATGTACCTTGGTTGCGGGCACATCCCCACTGGGGGGTGTGCAGGAGGCAGCTGATTGATGTTTCTCTCTCATCGATGTTTGTAACTCTCTATCTCTCTCCCTTCCTCTCTGTAAAAAATCAATAAAAAATATTTTTAAAAAATAAATAAAAAGTTGCCATTTCTCATCCTTGTCCTCAGCTCTCCCAGGCTGGTCCTGGCGGCACGTCCTCCTGAGTACCACTGGCTCTTCAAGAAGAAAGGAGGATGGAGCCTGGGATTCCTCCTGACTTCAGAGCTGCTTTCAGCCCAGAGGTACTTCAAAACTTGGATTTATGTTGCATTTAGAGTAAAGGCTCATGCTTCTTTAAAAGGGGATTTGGGGACTGGGTTAGAACCATCATGCCTTACGTAACAGCTGGACTGCCAATCTAAGAAAAAGGGAAACCGAGGCAGGGCACAGTAAATTTGGTGTGAGCTGGGATTTACAGTCAGTGCTCTTGACTTCCCGTAAGACCACAAGGCATGCAAACTGTATAATCATGTGCCCAGACAGAACTGTAGCATCCCTGTGAACATTCATCTAAATAAAGCGCCGCCTGGACCATGCCACCCAGGGGAGTTGGTCTGTGGTTCTTCCCAACTGTGGACTTCTGTGGTGCCAGACTGGCCCGGGGAGGAATCGTGGTTCTCCTAAAGGAACAAAGGGTGACGCTTAGGCTCCGTGGAACACGCAGGAGTCTGTGTCTAATGAGAGGCTCGCGATGCTCTATGTTGGGAAGACAAACAGCGGCCATTCCTTCGGCCGAGGACCAGCACTGTCTTGCCTTCAAGGGAGACGGGCCATGGGAGGTAGAAAGCTCAGGATCATCAATGCTACGAGGGCCTTTAAAACAACTCCAATGTACCCTTGCATTTTATAGAGAGGGAAACTGAGGCCCCAAAGGTTAGGAGGCCAAGGGACCTTCCTAAGATTATGGAAGGGGATGGCAGCGCCGAGCCTCCCCCCAGGCTCCCCTGCACCATCCTGGCAGCCCAGAGACCCTGTGCACAGACTCTTCCTCTAGGCTCACGGCAGGGCACAGACACCTTCGCAGTGTTCGTTCACTGATGTATTGCTGACACACCAAGGATTGCTCAGTGTGTTTGCAGGCCAGATTATAAAGGTACATCTGTGCTGTCTAACGCAGTAGCTAGTAGCCACATGTGGCTACTGAGCTTCTGAACCGTGGCCAGTGCAAACTAACGCATGCTATAACTGTAAAGTACATATCGGATTTTGAATACTTGGTATGAAAAAAAAATGTAGGTAAAACTATTCAGTAATAGTTTTATACTGATTACATGTTGAAATGATAATATTTTAGATATATTAGGTTAAAATATGTTATTAACATTACCCATTTCTTTTAGCCCTTTACGATATGACTGCTAGAACATTTCAGGTGATGGTTCACATTACATTTCTATTGGATAATACTGAGATACACAACATAGACTCTGACTCCTGCTTTGCAGACTGAGGCATCATGTTACAGTGGGGTCACCTGTGTACACACATGTAACGTACCTGCACTGGGAGGATGGCGGAGGGAGAGGACAAGAGGTAAGCAGGGCAGGTGACTTCCTGGTGCTCTGAGTGACAAATGGGACATAGTGTTCCACTGTCCCCTTGAGGGGTCCCGGTTCCTGTACTCGGCTCTCGTGAGGTGAGTATCTCACGGTTCCAAGAGTAGAGTCCAGTGTTTCACCATCTACACCAACATCGATAAACCTCAAAAACCTAGCGTTGAGCAAAGAAAGCAGATTGTAGGGGCCTGCATATGGTTCCCTTTATAGAAAATTGTAAAGCTGCAAAGTTATATGTTAAATATGGATATTCGCAGGAGCGATCAGGACCAATTAGGGACATCGATTTTCTCTGAGGAGGGAAGGAGGGAGAAGAATGTGATTGGGCCGGGCCTTCATTGCATTCACAATACTCTTTCTTTAGTTAGATTGTGGTGTAGGCTAATTTGATATTATTTTCTGTCCTTTGTGTAGACTGGACATGTTTCATAACAAAAGTGCTTTAATATGCATACTTCTCACACACTGAGTAGGTACTGAGAGAGGCAGTATATATTTTTGATGTATGCAAGTTTTATTTGCTTAATATTGCTATTACAAATTCTTAGGCTGTCTGCTATTTATTCCCTTAAAATCTGTACCCTGTGTATGGAGGACATCCAAAGAAACACCTGCCTTTAAGATCTAACCAACTACTTCTTTAAAATGTATATATTATGGTATAAACCTTATCCTCGATATGTATTCAGGTAAAGAAAACACGTCCTAGAAATGATTTATAAACTCAAGTATCAGGAAAAGGCACTGATAAAAGGGAGTGTGTGATTTTCTTAAGGAGAAAATGACTGATGACCACAGTGATTCAAAGAGCATGGAGTAAAGTCAGGCTGAACACAAGAAAAAAATGTATAAGCTAGGTGTAAAAAGTCTGAGTTGCAGGCTGCAAGAAAGGAGACATTTGTATATGCAAGAATTTACCTGCTCCCTCACCATGATCCTGGAAAAAAAAAAACTTACCTGGCCTTCTGTTATTCATAGAAGCGATAAACACCAATTGAGGGACGATGGGCTCCGAGTGGGGTGCACACTTATGGAGCTAGAGGAAGCAGGGCAGGTCCTGCTCTAAGGTCAGGGGCTCTTCCATGGAACCGTACCACCTCACCGCAACTTCTCTTGTCAATAAGGAACTGATTGAAGTGCCTTTTAATGGCACTTCCCCAGGTGCTCCTCCCCTGGGGCTGGACTTTCATCCACTTCCACGCGGATGGGCGTCATCCCCCTCCGCACAGATCTTGCTATCGAATCGGACATTATGGCCAGCAGCGAACCTTTTGATCTCGGCATGAATGAATCCCTGCCTCCTGCCTCCTAAACTGGTTGCAAGGGAAAGCCAAGATCCATAAAGGGCACTCAGCATATCAGCGCGCAGGTCGACCACCTGAGTGTACTTTCCGTCTGTTTTGCCTCACTGGGAAGCCACGAGGCACCTCGGTGACAATGCACACAAAGCCCTGGTACTTGTCCAGGTTAACCATGTGCTGGTTGATGCCCTTGGCTGAGAACTCGGGCATGGACTGAGCACAGCACCAGTCGCCCAGGGACCACACATGGTGCTGGCCAGAGCCCCACCCCACCCCACCGCACTGCTAACCCTTCCACCCTCACCTCCCTCCACCCCTGGCACCCCTACCCGCCTCACACAAAGGAGTGCTGGCTTCAGCAGGCAGCTCCAAAGTGCTTTTAAAATGTGGATTTCCCTTTCCATAAAGGCTTTGAAAATAACATAGTTATCTATTTATCTGAGTGCTTTTTGCAGAGACAAGAGAGTAGGGAGAATAATTTGTTGAGTTTTATTTTTAAGCATAGCATAATCCTTAGCAGGAGAATAAATATTTATTGACCATTTGCTATGTGCCAAACTCCAGTGCTCAGATGAGACAAAGAAAAATAAAACAGAGTCCTTGCTCTTGAAGCGTTTTGTGGTCCAAAGGGGACTTACACGAGTAACTACAATAATTACATTCAAAGCATAATGCAATAAGGACCACAAACCAAGTAGGAATAAGGTGAATCAGGGGTTTTGAAGGAAGGGTAGCATTTACTATAGGGGACTTTTACTATATCAACAACGTTCTATAAAAATAATACCCTAATAAGTACTGATTTTCCTTTCTCTATGTTCTCTTACACTTCCTTATGCATACATTTACATGATTTTTATAGTATAATCACAATACAATTTTGTGCTTTCCTAAGCATTATACGAATTTCCTTTTGCTAGTTTTCATCATAATTTCCATCTGTTAGTGAATGTAATTTCCTTTACAGCACCCTGTTGTGTGGTAAATGGGTTATTTCATAGTTAAAAATAATGGTATAAGGGGTATCTTTATGCATGTAGCTTATTTCTTCTTTAATATCCTTTCGTTAGCTCTGTGAAATAAGATTGATGGGGGTCGAAGGGCAAGAACATTTTTTCTCCTTGAAATATATTGCTCCATGGTTCCCCCAAAATATTGGGCCCATTTACAATGTCCCCAGCAGCAGATGTACCTGTTTGACACAATTGTGTTGGCATTGGGTTTTTTGTTTTTGGTGTTGTTGTGTGTTTTTTATTTTTTTGTTTGTTTTGTTTTGTTTTGTTTTTTGCTTTTTTCGTTTTCCCATCTGCTGATTTCATAGGTATCTGGGATGCCTTGTTATTATTTTAATTTACATTTTTGATAACTATGTTTCCAATATCCTTCCCGGTCAGATCTCTTCAGGTCAGAGGAGCAGGATTTCCACAGGCAGTGGCACTTCGTCAGCCAGAGGGAGGGGAGCGCACACGTGCAGGAACATGCATTTTTGGCTGGGAGAGAGGGGCCACAAAAGAGGGAACGGGTGGAGGTGAGGCTGGAAAGGAAAGTGGAGGCCAGCGTGTGCAAAAGTTTGTTTTGAATCCTGTAAGGTTTTTAGTTTAACTTGTACACTATGCCTCAGAGGAGTGAACAAGTGGATTGGCCTGTCTCTCTTAACTCTGATGAATCCATGGGCCCAGCAAGCTAACCCCACTTGCCCCTGTCGCCTCTTGCCAAACTCCTGCTCCCCTATCGCTTCTTTTCCACCTGAAGCCCCCTGATTCCCACAGCTCCTGCTCCACCTGGCTCCTGCCCACCCACCTGCCTCACTCTCTCATCTTCAGTTTCACCCTCCTGCACCAGGCCCCTCCTCTCCTCAGGTGCCCTCACCCTCTGTCCCTTCGTGCTGGAGTGCCAGTCTCCTCCTGTGCACTGACCTGCCTGACCCAGCCAGGACCCAGCATCAACCCCGGGCTTGGATCTCTGGTTCCACACACCCGCGCGCCACCCGCCCCCCCCCACCAACCCTGGCCCCTCCAGTACGTGCTCTCTCTGTCTTCCAAGAGGGTTAAAGACCACCAGGACTGGGAGGGAGTCATCCACTGTGTTTCTCAGAAGCCTGAAGCAGAACTATAGACGAGAGCGGTGTGTTGTCCTTTGAGAAAACACCGAGGCCTTGGTTCCTGAGAGCTGCTAAGCCTCAGGGCGTTGTTTTCGCTGATACCCAGAGCTGATAGGCCTTGTGAAGAATCATATTTCTTCCTGCACATCCCCCAACCGAGCTCCTTGTGCTACTGAAAGAGGCAAAGAGCTGGCAAATAGCACAGGGAACTTTCCAGACTCAGTCCCATAACCACAGAGAGGCCTCCCTCCAGAAGGTGTACAGAGGCCTGGACCAGGAGATCCAGACTGCGAGTGAACCATGCCAGGCTGCGCGTTGCCCCGATGGACATGGAACACTGTGCATTTTGTAGAATCTTAGATGATAGTGCTTGCAGGTATGAAAACCCCAGGTGTGAAATAAGGGTCCCTAGGCAATGCCCTGGCAGCACCCTCTGACTTTCTGTAAGCAGACTCTTTATAGAAGCCCTTGGTCCCACGCTGTCTGCTGGGTGCCTTTGGGAAATTTCTTCACTAAGCCTCAGTTTCCTTATCTGTGAAATGGGAATAATAAAACCAATGCAAGGTGTTGCGAGGATTAAATGAGTTAATATAGGCAGAGTACTTAGTGCCTGGGGGCAGGTACTCTGTAAATGATAGTCATGATAATTTGGGTTGGTTTGGCTGGCTGCCTGCCTCTGCCTCTGCTGAGGGCACCAGCCTGAACACCCAGGATGAGGCTGTTGAGCACCTGATCCCAAGCCCTGAGAGGAACCACCCTCAGGACCATTCCCACCTATCAGATCTGCAGACCAGAGCTCCTTTTCAGACATCTGTGACTCAAAACGTGGGTCTCCTGCTGCCTACCCATCTCAGGAGCAACTGTTCCTCCAGGGCAGGCAGAGGAGAGACAAATCCCCAAGGCCGTGGGCATAGCACAACAGCCTCCCCATTGGCTGGGCGTTGGTGGAGGGGATGCCCTGGGGCCTTGCGTGGGTGTTTCCCTGAATGCATTGTGGCTTCCACACTGGTTGGGGGTTTTGCTGAGGGTGGCACAACTGAATCCCGGCGGCCACTGATGGGCTACTTCCTGAGCACACGGTGCTCCACCCCCCTCCCAAAGCCAACATCATGTTCTCCAAAGGGGAGTTTAAGGGATGCTGAGGGTGCAGGCCCCACGTGTTCGGTGTGGACAAGCACCTCCATCACAGAGCTGGCAAATAGCACAGGGGGCTCCCTCAAAGGGGGGCGTGAAGTTATGTCCGTGGCAGCCCCGTGGAAACAACCAAGTGCTACCCACTGTGATTTCTGGCACGAGCCCCATCCCCTGCAACCTCACTGGCCTTTGAAGACGCTCCACAGGTAGTGAGTTTTTGATGTTTAAGCGGATTGCACAGCTCATCGGCATGGTTTTTCAGCTCTTCTTTCCTTTCAGACAAGGTGGATTAAATCATATCTTCATCAGACTGGGGTCTGGCGTGAGCTGTGATGATGATACCATTCCGATTGTAAGGCTGTCCCCACAGTTAGCAGGTGCACACCCCTTAGGGAATTCTGGCAGCTTTGAAAAGTAGAAAAACAATTGCTTTTGATCCTGGACTATGGTTTGCTGTCATATGGTGGGAGAGCAAGTCCTAACTTGTCTTAACTTGACATTTAAAAACATCTCAGTATGTTTTTTGTTAACCATATCCCACCAGACAGTGTAGGACAATTGAAGGGAAAGGTGAAGCTTTGAACATTATAGGGACCAGCGGGGGAAAACAGAGAAATCATATCAGCCTGTATTAAGTGCTTGTTGATAGATATGTATTTGTTGTTCATAATTTTTTGTCTTTATTTTTTCTTTATCCTCTTCTCAAAGGATACCTTTCAGTATTTCATATAATACTGGTTGGGTGGTGGTGAACTCCTTTAGCTTTTTCTTGTCTGTGAAGGTCTTTATCCGACCTTCAATTCTGAATGATAGCTTTGCTGGGTAAAGTAATTTTGGCTGTAGGTTCTTGCTGTTCATCACTTTGAATATTTCTTGCCACTCCCTTCTGGCCTGCAAAGTTTCTGTTGAGAAATCAGCTGACAGTCGTATGGGTCGCCCCTTGTAGATAACTAACTGCTTTTCTCTTGCAGCTTTTAGGATTCTCTCCTTGTCTTTTGCTCTTGGCATTTTGATTATGATGTGTCTTGGTGTGGTCCTTCTTAGGTTCCTTTTGATTGGGATTCTCTGCGCCTCCTGGACTTGGAAGTCTATTTCTTTTACCAGGTGGGGGAAGTTTTCTGTCATTATTTCTTCAAATAGGTTTTTAATATCTTGCTCTTTCTCTTCTTCTGTACTATGTCTGATATTAATGTAACCACTCCAGTTTTCTTTAGACTAGTAGCATGGTGTATTTTCTTCCATTCTTTTACTTTTAACCTACTTGTGTTTTTATATTTACAGTTGGTATCTTGCAGACAGCATATAGCTAAGTTTTGCTTTTTTATCCAATATAACAATCTTTGTTTTTATCTGGATATTTAGTCCATTTACATTTATTGTGATTGTTGATATGGTTGGCTTTAATTCTACCACCTTCCTATTTGTTTTCTATTTTCCCCCTCTATTTTTTGTCCATTTTCCCATCTTGTTCTGCCTCTTTTTTGATTAATCATAACTCTTTATTGTGCCACTTTAGTGACTGCTTTAGGGTTTAAATATACTAGTGATTTGGTGCATGGATTCATGCACATGGAAAGGAAATTGATTACCGCAGCTCAGCAGTAAACCAGATTCAGGGTCAACAGTGCCCCAGGAACCACATAACCCACTGCCAAAGGTGAAATCACATGGCCCCGCGAAGAATCGGGCTCCTTCCTCTCTGGTTCTGGGGTGCATCACCCAAGAACCACTGCTGCCAAATCACTGCAGCTTGGCAGTTCCTGCATGAGTGTCTGCTTCCTGGTCAGTGCACATCATATGTACTGGCCGGTCAGCCAGTCAGATGGACACCTACTCTTTTATATATAGAGACATCTTTAACTTATCACAGTTTACCCTCAAGTGGCATTATGCCACTTCATCTATAAAAGTCTTGTAACAGTATACTTCTGTTTCTCTCCTCATGGTCTTTGGGTTATTAGCTATGAAGAAAGGTATCTTTAAATTTCTGGTGTTCTTTATCCCTTTATATACATCAGGTTTCCCTCTTGTATCATTTTCCCTCTACTTGTAAGACTTACATAACATGTCTTACAGAATAAGTCTGGTAATTAATTCTTTTAGCTTTTGAATGTCTGTAAAAGTATTTCACCTTTCCTTCCTTTCTTCCTTCCTTTCTTCCTTCCTTCCTTCTTTCTTTCTTTCTTTCTTTCTTTCTTTCTTTCTTTCTTTCTTTTGCCTGTTATAATTCGTTTCAAGGTTGTTTTAGGGCAGTTTTAGGTTCACAGAAAAATGGGAAGAAAGAAAATACAAAGATTTTCTATGTACTCCCTGCCTCCAAACACGCATTCAACCCTTTATAGTCTCCCATTATCAACATCCCCTATCAGAATGGTACATTCATTGCATTTGATGAATCTACATTGACACATCACAATCAAAAGTGCACAGTTCATCTTAGAATTCACGGTCGGTGGTGTACATTCTGTGAGTTCTGGGAAAATGTATAATGGCACATATCCACTGTTATGGTATGTTATAGAGTATTCTCATTGCCCTAAAAATCCTCTGTGCTCTGCCTATTCATTCTTCCCTCATACCCCACCCCCTGGCAACCACTGATATTTTTACTATCTCCATAGTTTTACCTTTTCCAGAATGTCAAATGTTTGGAATCATACAGTATATAGCCTTTTTAATGAACTTCTTTTTACTTAGATATATGCATGTTTTGAGATTAAAAATGGTGGCGTTATAGATATATGCATGTTTTTCATGGCTTGATAGCTCATTTCTTTTTAGCACTAAATAGTAGCTCATTGTCTGGATGTACCACAGTTCATCCATTCCTCTACTGAAGGATATCTTGGTCACTTAAAAGTTCTGGCAATTATAAATAAAACTGCCATAAACATCCATGTGCAGGTTTTTGTGGTCCTAAGGTTTCAACTACTTGATTAAATACCAAGAAATCTGATTGATGGATCATATGGTAAGAGTGTGTTTATTTTTATAGGAAACTGCCAAACTGTCTTCCAAAGTGGCTTTACCAGTTTGTATCAGCACTAGCAATGAACGAGAGTTCCTGCTGCTCCACATCCTCACCAGTATTTGATGTTTTCAGTGTCCCATATTTTGGCTATTCTAATAGACACACTAGTATAGTGGTATCTCATTGGTTTAATTTGCATTTCCCTGATGACATATATTGTGAGGCATCTTTTCATGTGCTCATTTGCCATCTAAGTGACTCCTTTGGTGAGATATTTGTTAAGGTTTTGGCCCATTTTTTGTTTCTTTTTTGTTTAAACCTTCACCTGAGGATATGTTGTTTTTTAAAATATAGTTTATTTATTTTTTTACAGAGAGGAAGGGAGAGGGATAGAGAGTTAGAAACATCAATGAGAGAGAAACATCAATCAGCTGCCTCCTGCACACCCCCTACTGAGGATGTACCTGCAACCAAGGTACGTGCCCTTGACCAGAATCGAACCTGGGACCTTTCAGTCCAAAGGCCGATGCTCTATCCACTGAGCCAAACCAGTTAGAGCTGTTTTTTGTTGAGAGAGAGAGAGAGATGAGAGAGAGAAACACTGATTGGTTGCCTCCTGTAGGTGCCCCACCAGGGATCGAACCCACAAACCCAGGTATGTGCCCTGACTAGGAATCGAACCCACAGCCTTTTTGGTACACAGGACAATGTTCCAACCAACTGAGCCATCTGGCCAGGCTATTTGTTGTTTTCTTACTGTTGAGTTTTATGAGTTCTTTACATGTTTTGGATAACAATCTTTTATCAGTAGTTTCTTTTGTAAATATCTTCTCCTAGTCTGTGGCTTTCTTCTCATTCTCCTTGATCATCTTCCTTTTTAAAAGATATTTCTATTGGGTATAGAATGCTAGTTTGATCATTTTTTAATACTTTAAAAATTCTACTGTCCTCTAGTTTGCTTTGTTTCTGACAAGAAGTCTTCTGTCATCTTTACTTTGTTTCACTGTAATAATCTGCTTTTGATTCCTCTTTATTGCTCACTTGAAGCAATTTGATTATGATGTGCCTCCATGTTGTTTTTTCAGGCTTATGCTTGGGGTTTGTTGAACTTCTTGGATCTGTGAGTTTATAGTTTTCATCACATTTATAACATTTCATCACATTTATAACATTTTGGCCATTATTTCTTTCAATGTTATTTTTGACCGTGGCCCCCAATTTTAGGGACTCCATTCTCTAAATTACACATATGTCAAACCACGTGAAGTTATACTATAATTCAATGATTCTCTGGTTTTTTAAGTATTTTTTTTCTAAGTTTCATTTTGGATAGTTTCTATTGTTACAATTTCAAGTTCACACTTCTTTTTTCTGTGGAGTCTAATCTAATAATCTTAGCCTGTTTTTCATCTTAGACACTGTAGTTTTTCTCTCTTAAAATTCACCTTGGGTCTGTGTTATATCTTTCATATCTCTAGTTATCATGTTGAGTCTTTCCTATGGCTTCTTGAGATATAGAATATAGTCATAATAACTCTTTAGAAATATTGTTGTATATGAATTTTATCATCTGTATTTTTTGGGGGTCAGTTTCAACTAATTTCTTTTTCTCCTCATTCTGGGTTATATTTTCCTGCCTTTTTGCAAGTCTGATACTTTTTGTTTGGATGCCAAACATTGTGAATTTCACTTTGTAGGATGTTGAGTATTTATATAAAAACCCTTGCGTTTTGTTCTGAAATGCAGTTAAGTGAATTGGATATAGTTTGAACATTTCAGATCTTATTTTTTAATTTTGTTAGGTAAGATCAGAGCTGCATTTAATTTAGAGTTAAAATTTTTCCCCAAAGCAAGACCCTTCTTGGTATTATAATCAGAGCCTCCTAAATTCCACTCTGACTGTTGGAAACAGGCATTCTTTTTGGCCTTATGTGAACTCTGAGTACTTTTCCCTCAAATCCTTTTTGGTGGCTCTTTCCCTGGTCTCCACAAGATTCTTCACATGCATGGGCTGACTGGTACTCATATGGATACTCAAAGGGGATCCTCAGCAGATCTTCAGAGGTCTCTGTATTCAGCTCTCTCCTCTCAGCTACTCTGCCCTGTGAGCTCTAGCTGCCTTGGCTTTCCCAGATTCCATTTCTGTTGATTCAACACAGAGTACTCCGTGCTCTGCCTGGGCTCCCCTACATATGCCACAGCCTAGAAACTTTCTCCAGGTAGTGAGCTAGATAACTGCAGGTCTCACCTCATTTGTTCCCCATCTTATTTATTGCCATTGTTTCAAATATTTTGTTCAGTTTTTTAGTTATTTTATCTTATTTTTTAGGATAAATTCAATCCTTGTTACTCTATCTTGAATAGAAATGGAAGGGTGTGTTGTTTGTTTTGTTTTTTAATGATATTAAATGCCCCTCTACATTTATGGGAATAAACAGAGAACCCGCCCACATGACCAGTTCATGGCTGTGAATCCTCAAAGCGGCCCAGTAGATCTACCCCTTTGGGGACTCAGGTACAAACCCACCTGGCCTGGGCACTCTTCAAAGGCAATCTGACAGCCAAACATTGTGCTGGAACAACAATGAAAATGAGATGAAAAATCAGATGACATTTAACAAGATAGACTTGTATTCCTGTAAAATCACACTGGTCTATATCTTCTACCATGACAAAAGTGAGGAGTAAACTAGAATTGACATTACCCCAAATACACCAATGGTCCTAGATGCCTACTAGCACAATACTCCTCTAATATCCCAATGGTTTAGCCCACAGCCCTTTCCCCTCTGTTAGGTCAGCTCTTTCCACCCTATTATGTTAGCAATGGTGAAGAAGAAGAAGAAGAAGAAGAAGAAGAAGAAGAAGAAGAAGAAGAAGAAAGAAAGAAAGAAAGAAAGAAAGAAAGAAAGAAAGAAAGAAAGAAAGAAAGAAAGAAGAAAGAAAGAAAGAAAGAAAGAAAGAAAGAAAGAAAGAAAGAAAGAAAGAAAGAAAGAAAGAAAGAAAGAGAGAAAGAAAAAAATCATGGCTCTTATATTTTGGCTAGGAGTCCAGTGCACAAAAATTTGTGCACTTGGGAGGTCCCTCAGCCCAGCCTATGCCCTCTTGCAGTTTGGGAGCCCTCTAGGGATGTCCACCTGCTGGCATGCTTGGTCAGCCTGGGTGAGGGGCTGATGGCTGTTTGCAGGCTGGCCAAGCCTCCCAGTGGGGACCCTCACCCCATTGGGGTGTGGCCAGCCTGGGTGACAGGCTAAGGGCTGTTTTCAGGCTGCCCACAGCCTCTTCAGGTTTTGGGTCCTACTGTGGTGCCTGGGCAGCCTGGGTGAGAAGCTGAGGGGCATTTTCAGGCTGCCCACAGTCCCTTCAGGTTTTGGGTCCCTACTGGGGTACCTGGCCAGCCTGGGTGAGGGGCTGATGGCTGTTTTCAGGCTTTCAGGCTGCCCACAGCTCCCATCGACCCAATGTCCCAGCAAGGCTGGCTGGAAGCAGGTTCTGGGGTTTATTTATCTTCCATAATTGATACTGTTCCTTTAAGCTGAGGCCTAGGCAGGTAACAAAGCCTCCTGTCTGCTTCAGCTCGTGGCTTCTATAATTGAAAGAATATTGGCTTAGTAGTCGCACCCAGGCCTGCTGTTTGCTTCAGCTATGAGGCTTCTATAATTGAAACAATGTTGCAAATATGTTGCCTGGAGCACAGAGAGGCCCAGCCAGCCAGCAAACAGTTTATTCCTGCTGCAACAGAAGCTGCCTGTTTACTCTAGCTCCGTGACTGCCGGCCTCCATCTTGGCTGGGTTAATTTGCATACAGCCGTTCTGATTGGCTGGTGGGCATGGCTTAGGCGTCATGTAGAAATGGTCAATTTCAATATTACTCTTTTATTAGATTAGATATCCTGATAGCTCCCTAAATCAGACTCATTCTCTAGAGGTCCATGTAAGGTCCATGAAGCAGCAGAAGAGCATAGTAAGCTTAAAACTATAGACTTCCAGCCCTGGCCAGTGGGCTCCATGGTTAGAACATCTGCAGAGCACCAAAGAGTAGCAGGTTAGATTCCTGGTCAAGGCCACGTACCTGGGTTACAGGTTCCATTCCTGGACCAGTTAAGGCGAGTGCTAGAAGCAACCAAATCCACGTGACTCTCACATTGAAGTTACTCTGTCTCTCTCTCCTCCTCTCCCCCTCCCACTCCCTTCCTCTTCTTCTCTCTCCTTCTCTGTCTCTCTCCCCCTTCCTCCCTCCCTCCTTTCTATCTCTAAAAATAAATGGAAAAAAACATCCTCAGGTGAGGATTAAAAAAATGACAAAAATGTAGAATTACAGGTCCCAGCCTAAAAGCTACTGGATTAGAATCTGTAATTTAATAAGATCCTCAGGGGTTTTTTATGCACATTAAAGTTTGAGATGCTCTTCTCTAGAGGCAAGATTCTGAGGGTTGGTCTGTGATGAAGTCTATGTATCACAAAACCTTTTCATATGAGGCTGTCCCCGAGTATGTCCTTATCCTCAATCTTGACCTCAGCTACAGGGCCTTGGTCCAACCCCCGGTCAAGTCAAAGACATGCTTACCTTGTAGCCCAAGAACTCTGCTGCTAGGTGTTTACTGTAGAATTTCCACAACATGTACACAGGACGCTTGTACAAGAAGGTTCACTGCAGCAGAGTTTGTGGTACCAAAAAATTCAAGACAATTTGGACATCCCTTAACAGGAAAATAAATAAGTACATTGAGATCTTTCCATTGTCTTAGTTTGAGTTCCCCCCAAAGCAGATCCTGAGACAAAGGACACAAGTACAAGTAGTTTATGTGGGAGGTGATGCCAAATATGTGACAGGAAAACCAATAAAAGCTGTGTTCTTGTGGTAGACATGGATGTGCTATGAAGGGCTGCCCAAGATGTGCTACTTTGGCATGTGGGATTTTTTTGAGCTGAAGGTAACCCAAGACCCTGCAGGCTCAGGAGAAACTTTTCCCTCTTTCTGAAAGAATTTAAATTTGTACCTTGCCATAATAAGAGTTACTGCCATAGATAAGCTTTTATGGCCTTAGAGGACAGGGCAAAGTTTTAATTACTGCACATCTGCTCTTCTTATCACCCTGCAAATTATCCTCTGGTCCTCTAAGGCCTTGGGCATTACCTTATTCCTTTATATATATAACTAGGGTCCTGGTGCACAAAAAATTTGTGCACTCAGGGGCGGGGGGTCCCTCAGCCTGGCCTGTGCCCTATTGCAATCTGGGACCTCTATGGGAATGTCCACCTGCTGGTGTGCCTAGCCAGCCTGGGTGAGGGGCTGATGGCTGTTTGCAGGCTGGCCAAGCCCCCCAGTGGGATCCCTCACCCCATTGGGGTGTGGCCAGCCAGGGTGCGGGTCTGAGGGCCGTTTTCAGGCTGCCACAGCCTCTCAGGGTTCAGGTCCCTACTGGGGTGCCTGGACAGCCTGGGTGAGGGGCTGAGGGCTGTTTTCAGGCTGCCCACAGCTCCCATTGACCCAACATCTCAGTGAGGCTGGCTGGAATCAGGTTTCTAGGGTTTATTTATCTTCTATAATTAAAACATTGTTGCCTTAAGCAGAGGTCCAGCCAGCCTAGGCAGGCAGTTTCCTCCATTGCTGGTGCAAGAGAAGCCTCCTGTCTGCTCTATCTCCATGGCTGCCAGCTGCCATCTTGGCTGGGATAATTTGCATATAGCCACTCTGATTGGCTGGTGGGCATGGCTTGGCTGGTGGGAGTGCCTTAGGTGTAATGGCGTAGGGGTCAATTTGCATATTACTCTTTTATTAGATTAGATTCTATCTTTTTGCATCTGAACTGCTCATGTATGAGGGGTTCCCATACATATGTATGTAGTTAAATTGGATTGTTTTCTCTTGTTAATCTATTTCATGTAATTTAATTATTGGACCAACTGAAAGAACCTATGGAGAGAAATTTTTTCCACCCCAACATACTTCCCAAAGCCCCTTTTAAGGAAGGCATTGCTGCCCAGCTGTTGGGTTGAGGTCAGCCTCTGTTGTCATTTCCTTCAGGGTCTACCTCAGTTATCAGGAGCAGCTTCATTTGAGATCACGCCCTCCCTTGGGCAGCCCATGGCCAGGGCCTGCGCAAAGTAGGGGTACAAAGACCTATTCATTTTGGTCCACCTCTGAGACCACTACTGGCTCCCCAGCTCTCAGTAGGCTGGCCAGTGCTTCGTCAGCCCTGCATCACAGTTCCACTTCTCACTCTGCCCAGTCCTGCTCTCTCCCCTTGCCTTTTGCAGGTGTTGATTCCTAATAAACTTTACCTCGTACCCAAGCTCTGGTCTTGATGGGGGTGGGGCCGGCCGGGTCTGAGTCTCACACAATTTCAAGGCACGCACAGATGGGCGGGGACTTGACTCTGGGTCCCATGGTGTGCCCAGACTCTGACAGGAGAGAGATTTTCATATACATTTTACTAATTTTCTTTCATCTCTGATACTTCTATTATAGAGAAAAGGCAAATAGCAATATTAAAATATTTTCTCTAATCAGTTCCCTTTTAATGTGCATGAATTTCATGCACAGGGCCACTAGTACAGTATAAAGTAAATTATAGAGAAACTTAAAACATGCAAGCCAAGAGCAGATATTTTTGAAAGCTATGTATACATAGCAAAAGTAGAAATACATGATGAAGAGCAAATTCAGGAGAGTCATGACCATGAGCAGGAAGGGATGGGATTAGGGGGTATGTACAGTGGCTTCAAAATAAGACTGTATTTTAAATACAGTTTTGTTTTTTA
>PVJC01034534.1:0-18764 GCA_004026665.1 Murina feae | reverse complement strand
TTCCTTCCCAAGGCTAACACCAGGTTGAAAAAGGGGTCAGAAAATATGCACAATTACTAGGAGGAAAAGACACTTTCAGACAAATCTGTAGTTTTCTTAAATACGAGAATGTGATGGGTTTTCTCTTTTGCCTGCATTCGTTCAGGAAAAGCACCCAAACCTTCCGAAGCAGGAGGGAGAGCTCTGAGCGCGGGGAGGGAAGTTGTGTTGGGGAAAGTGTGGAGATGCCCACGGATTGTCGGAAATGCGCTCCCGCCCAGAGAGACCGGCGGGCGAGGCTCAGCCCACGGAGGAGCCCGTGACAGGCGACGTCTTCATGGGTCGGGTCAGCCAGGCCCCACCACCTGGCGCCTGCTGTGCCCGTCTGAGGACCCTCGGTCCTGGGCACCGGAGTGATGCTGAGTCATCCAGCTCTCAATAAAAATGACAGAAAATGACAAGATGGGGTCCGATGGGGCAGTGGTGGGAACAGGTGGCCAGAGCTGCACATGGAGGGGCAGGACCCCGGCTGCCGTCCCCCTGAGGCGAGCAGTCTTCACGCCCGAGCACTGGCATGGCAGGAGGGACATCGCAGCCCGTGGCCCAGCAGGCGCCTCTGTAGACCGTGTTTATGTCGCGCTCTGCAGGAGGGCGCGGGGTTCGCAGACGGCCTGCCTGGGGACTGCTGACTGGCCGCGTGGGGTCCATTTGCAGGAGGCGAGAAGCCTGGTTGTAGAAGGAAGGGCTGGAGCTGGTCCCACCCTGTGGCCAAAGGGGACGGTGGCTCTTCGCTGTGGCCTACATTCCGCAGGCTGAGGTGACTTTTTACAAACAAGGTTGTGCAAAGGCAGTTACACTGGGCATGCCCAGCGACCTCGGAGCAGGTAGGAGAGGAATGGGGTGCAGGGGGGGACATGCCCTGTGACCTCAGAGCAGGTAGGAGAGGAATGGGGTGCAGGGGAGGACATACCCTGTGACCTCAGAGCAGGCAGGAGAGGAATGGGGTGCAGGGGGGGACATGCCCTGTGACCTCAGAGCAGGCGGGAGAGGAATAGGGGTGGAGGGGGACCAGAACCCGGCAGGGAAGCCACTCAGGGGAGCCCAGAGTCCAGCACAGGCTTGCTTCCCTGGAGCAGGGGTCCCACATCTCTCCGGGGGACTAGTTCACACTGTCAGGGGGTGTCACACAGGGACTTAAAGATTGATTTGCCCGAGGAAAGACCTGGACGTGTTGGAAATAAAACTAGGAATAAAAGTGTGTGTGTGAACCTGCACCGGGCACTGTGCTGAGTGCTCGCTGTGCATGAGCTCCTCCAGCCCTCACGGGAGGGCGGGAGGGCGGGGTGCGGGTTAGCCTTCCTCTGGAGGCGGGGACAGGCTGGGAGATGAGGCAGCCGTGGCCTCCGAGGGCTGGGCCTGCGGGCGTGACCACAGCGCTCCCTGTGGTGTCGGAGGGAGGGCTGTAGTCCGTTCCACAGCAACAGCCACGGGGAAACTGGCTTCAGGGAAACAGAGCAGAACAAACCAGCAGGTGCAGCGAGTAAAGAGTGAGGACTGGCCCGGCCGGTGTGGGTCAGCGCACAGAGCGTCGGCCTGCGGGCTGAAGGGTCTCGGGTTCGATTCTGGTCAAGGGCACGTACCTCGCTTGCAGGCTCCTCCCTGGCCCAGGCTCTGGTGGAGGCACGTGCAGCAGGCAACCCATCGATGTGTTTCTCTCACATCAATCGTTCTCTCTGTCTTTCCCTCTTCCTTCCACTCTCTCTAAAAATCAGTGGAAAAATATCCTCGGGTGTGGGTTTAAGAAAATGAGTGAGAACTAGGTCACCTCTCAGTTCCACAGTGTGTGCTGTGGGCATGTGCTGTGGGCTGCAAGGAGCAATGCACAACTCAACCCCCAGCACCCTGGGCCCGTCGGGGCTGGCTTTGAACTTGGTGCCAGTGAAATGACGTGTGTGTGTTCTTGGTGTCTCTGGTGTCTGGCTTCTTTTGCTCAACACACTGTGTGAGAGAGCCACCAGCCTAGCTGTGGTTTGCATATCCTCGTTGTCCAGCTGCATAAACACACGTGGTGTATCGTGTGCCCACAGATGTTGTAGCCAGCCTCCTGTGGCTGGTGTTCAGGTGACCCCTTTGCTGTGACAGGTGGTACTGCCATGAGGTGTCCAGCGTGCGTCCTTTAATAAAAAAAATTATTAAGAACTTTTTTGTGCACTGCCCTGCTGGGTGTAAATGCAGGAGCGGAATTGCTGAGTCACTGGGGGTTCATAGGTTCCATCACACTGGCCTTTCAGATTAGTGGTTGTACCATATTAAAGGCATTATGGTCAAAGACATTTGAAAAATACCCATTTGTGATTCCTGTGGGAAAATGCTGTCTTCAGGGGACTAGTACTGAAATGCTTATGGTGCATCCACCCTGACCTTCTCCCACCCCATTTATAAGCCTGAGCCAAGCTGAGGAGGTAAGAGGGGGAGAGACTACGGCTTCTGAAGCAACTTCAGGGCAGAGCAGAAGGTGTGTGACCCCCTGGCTGTGACCTGCCTCAGTGCCCACTCACAGGCCTGCTCTCTGTGACTGGAATGAACCCTCGTGACCTTCCACTCTAACAACCCTTCGCCACCAGGACAGCTGGAGATAGCCTGCTCCCCGGTCACTTCCCAGCCTCCTCCCTCCAAGCCCACCTGGTCCAACCGCCTTCCAGCCTCCTCCTCCCCCCAAGCCTGCCTCCTCCTCCCTCCAAGTCCACCTGGTCCATCAGAGCCCTCCCAGCCTCCTGACCTCCAAAGGCCCATTCCAAACTGAAATGTGCTGCAAGTGTAAAATACACAGCAGATTATGAAGAATTACTGGGGGGAAAAAAGTCCTTTATAATTTTTTTTATTGTTCCTGTTGAAATGCTAATATTTCGGACACACTGAACTAAAGGGAATATGTTATTAAAATTAATTAACCCTCTTTTGGTTTACTCTTTAAAAAATGCGGGGATAGATTATTAAATTCCTTAGACTAACCTACCTGGGCCCAGCTCACTGCTCTCTCGAGATGCACTTAACTTCTTTGCACCTCAGTTCCTGCCTCTGTGAACTGCATAATCATGACCTGCTGACCCTGTGGTCAGGAATAAAGGTGTTCATAGACGCAACATGTTGACAACAGTGCGTGTGTGAAATTGCCCTTCCCTGGACGCTGGGCATTGCTGTTCTTCCCGCTGCCCCCCCCCACCCCCAGTAGGGGGTCCTCCCTCTTGTTTCGGGGAACCCAGGGCAGCTAGTGCCAGTCAATGCAGAGGGATCCGCCACTTGTGCCCCTGAGATGCCACAAGGTGAAGGTCGCACACCTGAGCACGCCCACCTCTGATACGATTGCCGATCACAGACAGGATCCCTGTGCCCGTATGGTGAGCGACTGACTCACGCTCTTTGGGTGAAACCAGATGAAGTCTTACTCGCCCCAACCCAGAGGGCGCTGGAAGGATTCTCTCTGCCCCCAATTCTAGTTAAAATGATCGCCACCGATGTGTTTAATTTATCAGAACAGCCTGGTCTTCAGAAAAAAAAAGAAGTCGGGATTACATTTGGAAACAGATCTACACATTAAGAAGGAAACTGGACTCCGCCTGGAACCTAAGAGTATTTAATCTAATCTCGAGCTCGCATACAATGGTCTGTTATGGATTTCCCCGGAATCGCATGCAAGACCCTCGCTTTGGGCTACAATGGTGCCTGTTGTTCTCAACTCATTGAAAAACAAGTTCTGGTCTTTTCCTTTTAAAGTATTCTGTTTCCAAAGGCTTGTCTTGGTTGAGAGAGAGAGAGAGAGAGAGAGAGAGAGAGAGAGAGAAAAGCTCCTCTGCCAGGAGCCAGAGGCTGCGTGTCCCAGTGAGTGGCGCACGGCCTGCTCCCTGGATGTGCACCTGAGTAACGTGTCTCTCGAGACGGAGTGAGAGGAGTGAGCTCCCGGACGAGGCCCCCAGAGCTCCGAGCTGATGGCAGACTCGCGCATTCGGGGGGCTGGTCGTGGGGAAGCATACTGAATTGAGTTACACGTCTTGGGGAGAGACACACATTTCCGTAATTCACTCCGAACCACCGAGGTTTGATTTCTACGTTCTGATTTTGAAAAACAAATCTAAATTACAAGAGTGGTTCTGTAGAGAAGGCCAGGTTCTTTCCTCTGGGTTCTCAGAGCCGGGGTGTGGACTCCCCCACGTGGCTTCACCGGTCGCTCTGCTCCTGCTCGGACCCCTCCAGGGACGCGTCAGCCCAGAATGGTGTCATGTAAGGAGCAGAAGGAGGCGGAGAGGAAGGACTCTGGGGTTGGCATGAGCGTTGCCGTCATACAGTCAAGGGCATCAAGTTGCGAAGACGGTGCTCAGACCCACCTGGGAGGGAAGTGTGCTCTGCGAAAGCAAGGGATTCCCAGGAACACAGCAGCTCCTAACACATGTCCTCCATCCTGCTCACCAGCAGGCTGGCATCCAGTAGCAGGTCTGTTCCCTGAGATCACAGTTGCTGAAAGGCCCTCCTGCCCCTGCACCTGCTCCCCCCATACCACCCTGCACCTGCTTTATGCACCTTCTCCGTGCACCTGAACTCCCTGACCTGACCCCCTGTACCTGACCCCCTGTACCTGACCCCTTGCACCTGACCCCCCTTAATTGACTCCTTGCACCTGACCCCTGCACCTCTCATCTGCTCACCTAAGCAGCTCTGAAGCCAGCAGAGGCTTTGATCATATTCAGCATTTTCATGCCTATGCACCTCACATTCACTCTAATCTATACTAATAAAAAGGTAATATGCTAATTAGCCTGGGTCGACCAGCCATCCTCTGGACGTCTGACTTCCTTTCAGACAAAGCCATGGTGGAGGGGGCCGAGGCAGAGAGGTTAGGGGCGATCAGGCAGACAGGCAGAGAGGTTAGGGGTGATCAGGCAGGCAGGCAGGGGAGTGGTTGGGAGCCAGCAGTCCCAGATTGTGAGAGAGATGTCCGACTGCCGGATCCAAGGGGTCCCCAGTTGGAGAGGGTGCAGGCTGGGTGCACAGGGCCACTACTGTTTTTATAAACTTGAAATAGTTTTAAAAATAAAATATTCTCTTGAAATTACTTGTCTATGCAAAACTAGTCTCTAAGTGGAATATTGGGAATCTTTGAAAAGTGAGGAAAACCTGCCTACACGTTGCTTCTAAACATAATGGGATTTCAGAAGTCTGCAATGAAGTTGATATGTTGCTGGTTGACATTTAATAGTTTATTTTGTGCTCACAGGGTTGGGCTGTGTATGTGTTAGTATGTCTGTAATCGCTATTTACATTATGATATGAATATATTAGGTCTAGTGCTTCCTAATGCTCCTCAGAGCTCACAGGTGCCAGGCACGGCACCCCGGGTGACCCCTGTCTGTGACGTGGCGCTCGGTAGGTACTCACTGGTTCATCAAATAGAAAACAATTCCTAGTCCAGTCCTCCTCTAAGAGCTTGCGAAGCGAGGGCAGCAGCGGTGCTTGAACTTCTGGGGGACCCTCATTTGGTTGTGAATTGCAGGTAGGGGTGTCCCCCACACTGGGCCAGGGACGCGCACGTGGATAGAGGAAGCCTGCTGCGGTCCCATCCGGGGGAGTGGTGGCCGTTTCCCCCGGGACCGAGTTGCTGCGCCTCTGAAAGGGGGTCTAACGCGCTGCAGGGGGGCCGGGCTGCCCGTGGGGCTGGGGCTGCCCGTGGGGCTGGGGCTGCCCGTGGGGAGGGTATCCTTTCAGCGTCTGTTGAAAACAAGGCAATGGATTAAGCAGTGGATCAAAATATAGGAGAAAGACTTGCCCACCAAGTTAAAAAACAAAAAAGACTGAAGCAGAGTAAAAACAGCGCCAGCCCGGGGATCAAGAGGAGCACTTTGTACGCGGGAAGAATGGCCCGGTCGGCTTACACTCCCGGCCACCAGCGTCAAGTGCGTCTTTGTGCTACGGGCGGCTGGGCCCTGAAAGGCTTCATTATGGAGGAGCCGAGGCCACAGCAACCCCTCCGCCACGGAGCCGCCTCCTGGAGTCCTGGGTTAATGACTCAAGTCCCCACATTAGCCGCGGGGCCCAGGGCAGCGAGGCCCGCACAGGGCTGCGGCCCAGACTAGACAGGGAGCGGCTCCTTTCCGCGTAAAAACGACGATTACTCTTGTAGGAGCCACGAGGGTCAAGGGTCGGTGCTGAGCGGGGCCAGGGGGAGGAGAGGAGAGGCGAGGCCGACTGCAGGGTGGGTCCCGGAGTGAGTCTCGTCCGCTGGACGGGATGGATGAGGAAGAGATGGGAGGAAGAGGTCAGACCCTCGGGGGTGGACCGATGGTCAAGGTCAGCCTCCGGGCGGCAGACACGACCTGCCTGGGCCTGTTGTGCTCCACGCTCCCACGAGGCGACAGGTGCTGGCTCTGGCGAGCGCTGAGGAGCACGACGGGAGTTTGGGAAGTGACAGAGCCGACGGGGGTGAGGGCTGTGGGTGCAGCAAGGGCAGCAGATGTTGAAGATCTTCATGGAGGCCCTGAGAGCATCTCCCACCTGGACTGCTGACCGGGCCGCTGACCGGGGCCGCTGACTAGGGCTGGCGGCTCCTCGCGGTGCTGGAGGCTGGCGGCGCGGACACCCGGGTGGTCAGCAGCACCCTGGCCGGTGCCCCACGTGCCCATGGCGTCCCCCCTCATGGAGACAGCGAGCATGTCTGCAGACGCCACCGGGGCCCGGGCGTGGGTGGGGAGACCGGCCCTCGCTGAGAGGCAGTGCCGAGTGAGGTGGCCGGAGGGAACGGGGACACAGTAATGGCCAGGGACCCCGGCAGCACCGGGAGAGGCTCGGGGCGGCCACGTGCTGAGCAGGTGCTCCTCGCAAGGAGCCACCCTCTGGAATCTGTGCTTCCAACCCCTGGCCCCTCATGGCGGAGAGTGTGTGCATTGCTGTCACTAACGGGGCATCGTCACCCTGAGCTGTCACTCCACTGCGGGGGGGTGGGGCAGAGGCCCATCCTCTCTGTTTTACACAAGGTCCCGCAGCTGTGGAGTTGGGCCTGGTGTTCCAGGTCCCAGGCCTGGCCTCAGTTTCCCTGCTCGTCCACCTCTGCACCCGAGGATGGTGAGCCACGGCCATGCCCGGCTGCACGCCCCCCGCCTCATGCCCCCGGCCTCACTCCCGGTGCCGTGGGCCCCGCTGTCTCGTCGCTGGCGTGGTCTGCGGTGCCTGCGTTTCTGAGCCTGGAAACACAGCAGCCGCCCACCCGGCCCTGCCTGCAGCTGCCACGGGGCTCCCGGCCTCCCCACGCGCTGTCACCGCCCCCCACGCTGCGCCTCAGAGCAGCGCCGGCCCCAAGGCTGGAGCAAAGGGGCAATCTCTTCAAGAAACTGCTCCCCACAGCCCCTCGCCCTGGGCGGCCCATGAGTGACCCCGAAACGCGGCTCTGCTATTGGACGTGTAATCCCTCGTGGATCTGAGAGTTACTGGGGCTCTTTTTCCAAATTGTTCCCCCTCTTTCCAACCACGTCATCCTGAGAAGCAGAGAGGTCCTGCCTGGCACCCAGACCCCCTCCTCAGCCAGCAAACTCGGCCTCCTGCTGGCGGGGGGGCACGTGGCCGCAGAGCTCGGGGCTCACTCACTGGGAGGCACTGGTGGGGGTGGCAGTCGGGAGTGAGGGGGGCAGCCTGGGGCCGAGAGACCCCTCAGGGCGTCCAAGGTCAGGCAGTGGCGATGTGGGCTGTTGAACAGCAGACCTTGGAGTCGCTCTAAGTGACTGGGGGACGAGCCTTGTGCTTCCCTCTAATTGTGTCCCAGATTTGCAACCGATGGAGGCGTATTCCTGGTGCTGGGCTGTTCAGTGACCTCAGACGCCCCGACACGCCTCCTCAGGCAGCCTGGATTCCGCACCCTCAGAAGGGGTTTTCCACGGAGAGTTTGCAGGATCCCCACAGCCCCCCCCCCCACTTCTCCAAACACTTAAGAGGAGAAGGAATCCCTTTTTATCCGAGTTGTGAAGCTTTGATCTTCATTATCTTCACATTCAAGACAGAGTTGTGGGTTTTATCATCAAAGCTGCACAGGGTTCTGCCGGACGCCTCCAGGCCGTCCAGGTCTCAGTTTCCGTCAGAATCCTCCCCCGGAGCCGTGTGTCCACAGCCCGGACCACATTCCTCAGGCATGTCCTCTGCCCGTGCTCTCCCCCACACCCTCTCCTCTTCCTCCTCTTCCTCCCCCTCTCCCCTCAACTCTCTCCCCCGCACCCTATCCCTCCCCCCTCTCCCCTGCACACTCTCTGCACCAGGACACATGGTTCTTCCAGATCAGAGCGCAGGGAGCAGCAGAGAAAAATCCCACTTCATGGCCAATCGTTTAATTCCTTGAGGCTTAATTTCATCTCAAAGACAGCATTTCATTAACGTTGCTGAACGGACACCCTCTCCAAGCGGAAACATCCGGAACAATTCGCGGTGCCCTAGCCCGGCTGCGGGGCAGGTGAGGTGACGACCACAGACTTCCTACTGGGTCATCTCCTTGGCCAGTCCCACCCTGGCTGCTGCTTCAGAGTGAACTTCCTTTCTCAGTGCCCCCTGGGGATGTGTCCCCCCCTCCCCCGAAGCTGCTCTCCTGGGGAGACCTCAGGGCCCTCAGCCCGCCTGCAGTCTCCCTCGGAGCCCGGGAAACAGGCTTCCTCTTTGCCTTTCTTTGGCCCCTCTGCCTGCCTCGGCCAAGCTGCCAAGCAAGGGCCTGGCTCCCGCTCCAGCTCCCCCGTCGAGGCCGCACCCCCGCGGGCCCTGCAGGGACCAGGCCGCTGTAAACCATTAACGAGCTGAGCTGGCGCGGGCGGGCTCTCCATGTCAAGGTCCTGCCCTTCCCTCCTCCCAGCCTGACAGCACGGGCACCCACACATAGGCCTCACGGGGGCCTGTGCTCACACCGGCTTTTCCCGGGGACCCTAACGCGCACGCTTACCAGCAGGAGCTGAACGTGCAGCCTGCTGGGCCTCGGACGCACACGGGACGGCTTGCTCATCCCCACGGGTGGTGGCAGCGCCTTCCACGGGAGGGACAGTGGGGCCTGGGCAGAGTTCAGCCGGGTCGCCTTTCGCCACTGGGCTGTGGGGCTGCCTCAGGGCCACCTGCTGGGCACTGACTAGGGACACTGATCGGGTTAATTGATAACCAGCGGGACTTTCCACCAGGAAGTGCCCGCACAGGGAGCGTTCCCGTGGGCTGAGCTTCCTTCGGAATCAGTCAGTCATGCCTGCCAGGCAGTTGGCCGCCTCCCTCTCGGCTGGATTGTCAGGTGACGGCTTTGTGGGAGCTCACCTGTGGGCGTCAGAGGCGCCTTCGTGAGCCGCATGGCACTGCCCCCGGTGGGTGCTGGCAGGCTCCCCGGGGCGGGCTGAGTGGGTGCCAACGCTCAGGAGGCTCGGGCCGAGGGACCTGGTCTGCGCTGTGGAGTGAGGGGGCCGATGGGTGGGCAGCACCTGGACACTGAGGCTGAGGAGGAGGAGGAGCAGGGAGGGCTGAGAGGCAGAGCCCGTGCCCGCCCCCCCTCCGCCCCGTGGGGAAACTCTGTGCCCAGTGGGTGGCGGCGGCTCGGTGCTTCTGGCCATTCCCACGAGAGAGGGGCCAGGCGGGGGGAGGAGAGCCGTGACACGGCCGTCCCGTTGCTGGCTGAAGACATGGAGAATCGGAGACCAAGTGCCCCAGAGGGACACTCAGTTACAACACTAACCTGCGGACGAGGAGGAAGTACGTAAGGCACTTTCCTTACCAGAGAATTCGAGGCTCTGTCCTCCCTCCCCCACCCCCGTCCCGCGGCCTCCACTGGGCCAGGGGCTGGGAAGCAAGCAAACAGCACAGCCCTCGGTCCCGAGTTTTCCGTGACGTGTGGGAAACATGCTAACGCGCGCTCCCAAGTCCACAGATCCAGCTGGAACACGACTTCCGACGGGAGCCTGGTCTGTGCCCTCGTCCAAACCCCTGACTGTCGTCTGTGCCGTGAGGGCAACAGGGAGGACGCCAGGGGCTTGGGGGAGGTGCTCCTGCTGCAGAGTGGCCCCTGCCAGGTCACGCCTCAGGGCCTCCAGGACGAGGAGCCAATGACTTTTAGGAAGGCCCCCTCCCCCCTCCATGTCCCCAGATTCCTTCCCCCCCCCTTCCCAACATGTCAGATCTGCCCCAGGCCCACCAGCACCTGCTTCTCAGCCTGCGGCTGTTGGTCTGACACGCGCAGCCACGCTCAGCCTGGAGAGGGCCTGCGTGCAGCGCGAACATGCCTGTGCGCTCGTCTCAATGTGCCCGTCACCCGTCATGTTTCATTACGGCTGTGTGTTAGCTTAGCCTGGAGAGCAGGTCGCTCACAGAAGACAACACAGCACTTTCCTCGGGAGGCAGCAACGAAATGCAGATGCACACCGCGTGCGCCCGCAGGTGTGTGCAGGTGTGTGCATGCATGTGCGCACACATGCATGTGCAGATGTGTCTGCATACACGTGTGGGTGTGTGCATATGTGCGCAGGTGTGTGTGCGTGTGCATGGGTGTGCATGCAGATTTCCTCTGTCTCTCTCTGTCTGCCGTTGTGTGTCCGGGGAAATGGGTTTCCTCGTGTGAAACTGCCGTCAGAGACATTGTGTCTCAGAGACCGACTCCCAGAGTGGTTGCCAGAGCCGAGAGGTGTGCAGGCACCGTGCCTGACACGCCCTGCACGTTTGTTTAATTTTATTTTTATTACTGGAGGCAGCCTGGCCGGCAATCAGGGTCGGTTGGGGGGGGGGGACTTCCTTTGTTCCGTGCCGCCCCCTGGCGATCAGCGCTCGTCGTAGCGAGTGATGGGACTCCTGGTCTTCAGGTTGACCTCCTGAGGGGACACTTGCATGTTCACTTTTTACATATAAAGATGTTGCCTTGAGCATTTCCCTTGGAACCTGGGAGATGCCCTGTTGGTGTCCAGATTTTATCTCCCACATACTCAGGTGCCAGCCAGCAAAAACCTGGAGAAGGACTGCAAATGCCAGCTTTCCTCACCAACTCAGACTCCTGGAGAACCTAAGCCGGGATGGTTGGTGTCTCCAGGTCCCTCAGGGTTCAGAGCTGGCACTTCTGCGCCTGCCACGCCCGCCCGTGGCCATGAGCAACTCCGCCCGCTGCTGTTCTCAGCTGCCCAGGGCTGTCCCTCCTGACCCACGACTGCTCCGCACCTTCCAGAGGCCTCTTATTCCCCCCAAACCTTGGGGCTCCAGGAGAACCCTCCCCTCCGCTACCCAGCAGGTGCTCACAGGATGCCTCTGTGGCGGGCAGTGTGCCGAACCCCAAGCTAGGCCGGAGCGTGCACAGGGTGTGGGAGGCGCACGGGGCTCCTGTAATCCGTGATGAGGCCCAGTGTGCAGCAGTGCATCTGCTGTGGCGGGAAGGAGGCTAAAGGAAGGTGTCTCGGGTGATGTTGGGAGGCGTGTTTGGAAGATAATTAGCAATTAGCCCGAGAGAGAAGGAGGAAGGCGCACACAGGCCGCCATCAGTCAGGGTGGAGCCGGGCGGCATCGCCCTGCACCTTCCTCTCTATCCCGGCTGGTCCGCGGTGGTGCCCGGGACCTGGTGACCCACGGACGTGCCAAGGGCTTCGCCAGCGTCTGACCTCAGAGACACTGACACACAGGACTGCTGCCCGCGGTCGTTCCTGGCTCCGCGGCTATGCCAAGCCCTCACCTTGTCATTCACCAGGGGAGGGCGACTTGGATGATGGCGAGTGGATGTCCTCTCTGAGGGGCCCTCACTTCTGGACACGCAGGCCCTCCGCTACTCGGGATGCATTTTCCAGAAGCCACGTCTGCGCCGTGTGGGGGCGACGCCCTGACGACCGTGAGCAGGGCCGTTGTTTTAAATCCTCCATCAGCGTCGCTGCTGATCCCAAGGCTCTGGTGTGTTTCAGCCTAAGACGTGGGTCTGTCCTCACGAGTCTGGGAAGTCCTGCTGACAGGCACTCACAGCATCAGGAGGGCCTGGCCGGTTGGCTCAGTGGATGGAGCATCGGCCCATGGACGAAGGGTCTCGGGTTCAATTCCGGTCAAGGGCACCTACCTTGGCTGCAGGCTCCATTCCGGCCCTGGTTGAGGTGCATGTGGGAGGCAACCAATTGATGGGTCTCTCTCACATCAATGTTCTCTCTCTCTCTCTCTCCCCCTCCCTTCCACTCTCTCTAAAAATCAGTGGGAAAGTATCCCATGAGGATTAACGAAAACAAGGAAGATCAGGAAGAGCCGCTGGAATAGTGCGAGGAGGGTTTAGTTCCAGGACTGAGTGTGTGAAACGTCACGCACCGCACACGATGAGGTCAGACGGAGCCACCGTGCAGCTCCAGGTCGCCTGGGCTCGGGCCGAGGGCGGGGGCTTCTTCCTGGGCTTATTGGCATCCAACGCGATGCTTTCCCCAGAATTTGCCTGTCCCTCCCCCTCATTTCCGTCAGGACCAGAGGCACATGGAGAAAGAGAGGGAAGAGGGTGACTCTCGCCCGCGAGTTGGGTTTGTTAAGACCAGCATTAAGCTGGGAATCCAAAAGGCAGCGATGGGGTGACACCAGGACTGTCCCCCACATCCTTGCTGGCAGAGGACAGGCAGGCGGGGGTGAGCCCGGCTAGTAGGTCATACTCTTCCTGCGGCTTTGCTTTTTATAATGTTTTCGCTGTGAAAGCGTATTCACCAAGGATCGTAGAGATGGTGCGAAGGTGCCCCCAAACTTAATTAAACCATGTATCGCGGTCTTACCATGCAGCGATAACCACTGCTAATCATTTTATTTTCTTCTGAAATAAAACAGTTTCCTCCCCATGGTTGGAACCAGGCTGCTGAAGTGAGCAATGCCCGAGGATATATGTTTTGATTTGAGAGAGAGAGAGAAACATTGATGTGAGAGAGAAACATTGATTAGTTGCCTCCCATATGAGCCCCAACCTGGGATCAAACCTACAACCCCCCCCCTTTCTGTGAATGGGACCAACTCCAACCAGCCAACCCACTGGCCAGGACTAAAATAAGACCTTTTTCCTATAAAAGACAGATGAGTCAAAGGGTATCCCTCTCTTTTGAGTGACACTGAGCTCTGGTCTGCACTGAGGCTGACCTCTGCCCAGACCTGGGGGTCTCAGCTCCTCCCCTGGACCCCACGTGCTCCTGTGGGTGGACGGCGCCTGGGCTGCCTCCTGCAGCAGGCGAGCAGTGACATGAGGAAGAAGCACAGACATGGCTCTTCTCGGACAGCTGAAAGCATCATCATCCTGTATAATAATCCTGTATAATAAAAGGCTAATATGCAGATCAGCCCAATGGTGGAACGACCGATCGCTGTGATGCACCCTGACCACCAGGGGGCAGACGCTCAATGCAGGAGCTGCCCTCTGATATTCAGTGTGCTCTCACAGGGGGAGCGCCACCCAGCCGGAAGCCGGGCTCATGGCTGGTGAGCGCAGTGGCGGTGGCAGGAGCCTTTCTGAGCTCCTGGACTGCGAGAGGGCACAGGCCATGCTCAGGGACCCCCCTGAGTGCACGCATTTCGTGCACCAGGCCTGCAGTTATAAATAACTGTCAAAACCCCTGAGGTCTCACTGTTCTAAGTACCTCGAACCTAGAAACTCCTTTAATCGTCGCAGAATCGGAGGACCCACCCTCAACAGACAAGAACTGCTCCGGCCACGCTGACCTGAGCTCCTGGCCCAGAAGTCGGAGGTCGTTCTCGCGCCGTCGACACACGACACACGGAAGGAGGGTCCAGACAGGAAACCCGAGGGTGAGTGTGACATTCAGGTCTGACTCGGCTGCAGTGAAACGACCTTAGCGAAAGGGTGCGCTGACCACCGTGGCGCATGCTTTGTTGTGTTTTAAAACCAGCACCATCCACGGAAATGGCCTTTTGGTTTTGTAGATTTTTTTTATAGATAAAAAGAAGAGTGAAGTAGGAACGCGTGCCTTGTCTGCCTGGGCTCATTCCCCCCGGGGAGGCCACAGGCCACGGCCACGACCCAACGGGGAAAGACGTGGGCTGGGGTTCAGTTCTTGCTCTGTCGGCTGCAGGTAAGGCTTCTGAGGTGCCTGGTTCCCCTTCCTCCCCAACAGGGACATAGGATGGCCCTGCGTGTGTGCTTCTGGGAAGATTAATAAGTCACTCAGGAGATGATAACGTTTTATTGATTTCAGAGAGGAAGGGAGAGGGAGAGAGAGAGAGAGAAAGATCGGTGATGAGAGAGTCATTGATCAGCTGCCTGCACACCCCTCTGGACCTCCCCGCCCCCCCCCGACCCCCGGGATGGAGCCCGCAACCTGGGCCTGTGCCCTTGACCACAATCGAACCGTGACCTCCTGGTTCATAGGTCATCGCTCAACCGCTGAGCCACACGGGCTGGGCAGGAAATGGTAACTTGTATTGTCTGTGCTTCTCCTGGTGGTTTATTGAGTTCCAGCATCGCACACAAAGGGAAAGGACCGCCTCGTGCGTGTAGCCTTGGCAACGAGAGACCTCCCACGGCGATGTGGTGGGGGAGGGTGGAAACGGAGAAATGGCACATCGCCCTCCCCACCCCCCCCAAGCAAGAACCACCACTGGGCCAGGAGGCTGGGAGCCCAGGCCTTTCTGAGTCCAACTGGGACCAGATCAAAGGGGCGAGCAGGACGGAGTCTCCCAAAAGCTCTGCTAATCTGCCTTCCAAAGGCTCTGGACCTCCCCGGCCCCCCGCCTCCAGCCTGCCGGCCGCCCGAATGTGACTCGGCGTTGGTGTGACTGCACAGCTGAGAGGTCGGGCCCAGAAAGGCGGGCGGGCGGCTGAGGAGACAGTCGTCCCTCCAGATCCTGCCTCTGACAGCTCTCAGCTGAGGGCTCTGACAGCCGAGCCAGAAATGCTCCTCCCTGCTCCCAGCGCCGCGCAGAGGAGCGGGAGGGACAGGGAGGCCTCCAGTGCCAGCCCTGAGCACGGGGCACAGCCCGGAGGAGCGGTTACAGCGTGGGGGGCTGGGAGGCCGGGCCTCCAGCTGCCTGCGGGGCCAGCGCTGATCCACGAGCTCAGAAGTGGAGGCAGAGGCTGGGGTTGGGGCTGAAGCTGAGGCTGGGGCTGGGGCTGGGGCTGGGGCTGGGGCTGGGGTTGAGGCTGAGGCTGGGGCTGGGGCTAACCCCAACCCTGAGAACCAAGTTGTGATCAGAGCCGAGTGAGGCGAAGCTTGAGTTTTGTTGTTGTTGCCGTCAGTCCTCACCCGAGAATATGTTTCCTTTGGCTTTCAGAGAGAGTGGGAGGGCGGGGAGAGAAACATCGATGTGAAACACAGTGACTGGCAGCCCCTGCAGCGCCCGACCCGGCCGCCGAGGTGCGTGCCCTTTGACTGGAACCGAACCTGTGACCCTTCAGCCCACGGCTGACACTCTAGCCACTGAGCAAACCTGGCTGGAGCTTGAATTTTTTAAAATTTTTTTACTATTTAAAAGCGCTGCTTGAACTTTCCCGAGAGGCAGTCCGAACCTGCCTGCAGCCCTGGGGGTGCTCTGTGGGGGAAGGACCCAGCCCAGCGCCTCTGCCTGGGATTCCAGGTGATTCCATCTGCTCATGTGACCGGGGTCATGGGTGACCACGGCCGTGTCCCAGGGGCAGGAGGCCAGGGAGCCCCTGGGATACAACCCCGTCCTTGAGGGAGACTGAGCCCGGCCACCCGCCCGGCCAGCACCGAGGACGCACAGAGGACACCTCGAGGGGGCAGCTGGGAGCCGGGAGCCGGGATGGCAGCTCTGAACCGGCCACGGGATCGGGCAGAGCTGGTGTGGAGCCTCCTGACCCGGAGCAGCCCTAGGGGGTGCTGCCCCTCGTGGCTCCTGAAGGACAGCAGCGCCCGGGCTGTGCAGGGAGGGTCCGGGGCCTGGCCTCCAGCACCCCTGGGAGCTCCGCAGGCGCTGATGGGGGCCCTGCCAGACTTGGGGGACAGCGCTGGGCTTCGGAGGAGCGGGGTCCGGGCGGAGGGCTCAGGCGGGGTCTTCCAAGGCCAGCGTGTGGCGGCGCTTCCATCCCCACGCGGCAAAGCAGCCGTCCCACTCGGCAGAGGAGGGTCGCCGAGAGCCGTGGGCAGGCGCAGCGCTGTCTCCCTCAGCCCACGGCCTCGGCGTTCCCGGCGTCTCCTCTCCATGGCCCCCTCCGCGGCGGCGACAGGACCTGCCTCACAGGCCGTGATGAGACGTGAACGAGAGAACGTGTGTCGGTGCTCAGCCCCTCGAGCCCCGTGAACCCAGATGCACACACAGCGGGCGCGGCGATGGCCCCGCGAGGCCGGGCGGGAAGGAGGGGGAGCGTTGGGACGGTCCAGCAGGTGCTGCGGGCAGCCTGCGTGTCAGCAGGACTCGGACGGAGGTTCCACCGCGAGTGTGACCTCCGTGGCTCCCCGGGACGTCCATCTCCAGGAGGGCACCCGCTTTCAGTGTCTCCCTGCACAGCCCTCCCCCAGGCTCTCCTGGGGACGCTGCTTCCCTGGCCCCATCTTTTGGGTTAAATTCTCCTCTGGAAATGACGGTGCGTCCGATCCCCTGGTGTTCGGGTGGACGTGGGCCCTGGAGACGAGAGTGTCTGCCTCCTCGAGGGGTCGGGTGAGGAAGGGCGGCCGTAGGGCTGGCGCTGGAGGGACGGCAGCCCCGACTCTAGGCTCTTCCTGATGGGCCTGGCCAGGCCCGCAGCCAGGAGGGTGCTGGGAGATGAAAGGCTTGGCTGACAGCGCAGATGACAGGCGGGGGCGGGACGAGACCGGCCGCCAGGGCCAGGCTGGGGGGCGGGGGATTGGCAGCGCCCAGAGCCCTCACTGGACACCCTCCACCCTGACCAGCTGGGCCTCAGCCTCCAGGCAGAGCATGTTTGCCCAGGGAAGGGGGTGCCTGCCAGGAAGCAGCCCCATGGGGGAGGGGGCGCCTTTGCAGAGCGGGTCTGCCTGGAGGGGTGCCCAGTGCCGAGGGGGTGGGCGAGGAGAAAGCGCCCCCAGGGAGAGGGGCTGGAGCTGGTGCCTGGCTGGGCTGATGCGGGAGCTGGAACCCTGGGGGATGGGGCGCTGGGGGGGAGTGGGAGGCGGAGAAGCCCATCTCTCAGGGGAGCTGTTGGGCTGTGTCCTCCGGGCGGCCCCATGTGGGTTCCTCACCGACCCTTCCGAACGAACGCAGGGCCAGGGCCGTCTTCCAGCGCCTCACCCGCTGCCTGACGCCCTAGCGAGCGCTTCCCTGCGTCTCAGGATGAAGCCGTCCGTGTGCGCGAGCCGCCATGCTGCCCGTGATCACCCGGGACAGCAGCCAAGGCCTCCCTCTCCTCTTCCTGCGTCTCTGGCTCCGGCCTTCTCCATGGCCTCTCCTTCCTCCTCCTCCTCCTCCTCCTCCTCCTCCTCCTCCTCCTCCTCCTCCTCCTCCGGAGCCGGCTGCTGCACCCACATTCCTGTGGCCCCAATAGGAGGGGCTTGATTGCTGCCCCCTAGAGCCGGCAGGAGGCTCCCCGGGAAAGTCCACACCAGTAGCCCACAAGCTGGAGCTGCTTCCTGGGATGCCCGGGCCTCGCGCTCCTGCACCCCCTCCCCCGTCGGCACAGAGGCCACGCAGTCGCTTTACCTGCCACGGACACACGGAAGGGGAGCCATGGGCCAGAGGTGGGCATGGCCCAAGCCCAGCGCCCCCAAGGCCGCCTGGAGGCTGGAGGGGCCGCCACTCACCCCCCCCCCCCGTCACCCTCAGTGGAGTGCGGGGCTGGCCTGGGGTCTTGGGGACCCCCCTCCACTGCAACACGTCAGGGACAGGACAGACTCCGTGGCTCTATGCTAAATGTTGCCCATTGCCAGCGGTAACTTCACACCGAGTCCCGCCACCTCCCCCCACCCAGCCCTCGCACAGGGCTGTGCGCTCCGAGGGGAAGGCACCGTCCTCCTCATCCTCCACCTCCTGCTGAGCTCCCAGCAGGCCCTCGGGAACATTCCGTGGCGAATGTGAGGAGCAAGCTGCGGGCAAACCTTCGAGATCCCCCTCGTCTGGCTGTCACTCACAGGCCCGACCCCTGCGGAGGCTCCTGCATACATGACAGAGCACAGGCGCAGCGGCCCAGTAAGTCGACTGTTTTCCTCACAAACCAGCCGTGAGGTCAACGTCCACGTGGTCACTCGGGAAGGCCCGTCCGTCTCTGGGACTCGGCCATCTCTGGGGTGAAGGTCAGCCTGTCCGCCCACCGGCCTTGGTGACCGAGTCTTGTCGGAGCTTGTTTGTCAGCGGGCCGTCCACGGCCGCTTAGGTGCCCCACGCGCTGAGTTTAAGAGACGCTGTGGCCCAGGGTCTGATATCTGCCGTCTGGCCCTTCTCAGGAGAACGTGGCCCGGCTGAGGGAAGATAGAGGAGGGAGCACACACACACCCGGTCGTTCACGGCCAGGGCGTCACAGGGACAGACACCGCGCTCACGCACACCTCCCGGGACCACAGGGCGTGGCCTGGTCGCTCCTCGCTGCGAGGGAGGCTGGCAGTGCCACCTCCGCGGCGGAGTCGGCGAGCGGCTCTGTCAAAGGCCGAGGGGGAAGTGTTTTTGGTATCAGAGGCTTCGTGGTCTCCGTCACGATGACTCAGTGCTGCCAGAGCAGCATTCGAGCAGGAACAGAAACACGCGTGGGAGGGAGCTGGGCCGGGCTCCAGGGGGACTGCTGACAGGCCCCCCGTCCGCTCTGCCACGCATCAAGGTTAAAGCCAGGTTCGCCCAGGAGGCGAGTGTATGCGGCGGGGAGGAGAGGCAGTCTCTTCGGGACATGGTTTTGGGGAAAC